>BMAW01005023.1:3336-20283 GCA_019974015.1 Nephila pilipes
ATTGAAACAAATGAACTGTTTTTGCGATTTTTAGATATGACAGGAGTAATCCAATTTATGTTATCAGTACTTTGTTGCTAAAAAAAAATAATTTTTGACTTATTTTGTCTTAAAAATAGATCAGTGATGAACACAGAATGTTATATAAACAATCATCATTATTTCTATCTGCATGACTTTAACTCTTAGAAGCCTGAATTTTCAAACTTAATTTTAAAAAGAAATCAATGTGCTCACTGAAGTAGCCAGATAAAAGATAAAATAACAAAAAAATTACTATATAGATTTTATATATTTATTTCGAAAAAAAGCAAGTATCAATTTTGATACTGTAGGCAATAAGGCCATAACTATTTCGCACTAACTGTTAATGTACTTAGGCATGAAGTAATGCGAAATGTTAGTCTTTTTGTTGTTATCGCATAAAGAAACTACATTTCTTACATATTCTTGTGGTAAGCATTCTACAGTTGTTATATTAACATTTATTTCTTGAATCCTTGAATACTTTTTCATGTCCAACTCATCGTAACGTACGTCAGTTGAGGGAGAACTTGTATACTTGGCCGTGGTCTTTTGGAGGGTTCTGAGGTCTCTTCACACTATTGGTACTTGGTCTTCCCCTTTAAATTTCTGGCCGATTTTGATGCCGGCAAAAGGTGTCAGCAAGCTCGGTTCTGAAGTCCGCTAACTTGATAATGTCTTTCTGCTATTCCCCTTTCATTGACTAACTTTTTTGTACAGTATTCAAGCATTTATTACAGTCATGTCCAGGAGGTGAGAGAACAGCTTTGTTGTCCACTTTCTTGATTTTATGGGGATACGATACCGACCAATAAAGCTGTCCATCAGATCAATGCCTCCTATGTGGGTATTGTATTCTTTTAGGACAAGAGAACATGATGCATGGACATTCATTTTCAGTTTTTTGTCGTAGTGGGTTATAGTCTCTGCTGGTTCTGCACCAACATAGGTAAAAACATTTCTTCAACGAAGTAGTACGAAAAAACACTGAAAAGGTGTTCTAAATCAAGAATCTCTAGTAGTTGTTCAATGTTTTCTTCAAACTTGGAAACGTTTTGGACAATGTCCACATTTTTACTCTTCATACTATTTTTCAAGGGTTGCAGGTGTAACTATTCACAAAAGAAACTGAGCTTTGTTCAATGGTCTTTAATATTGAATATCAAAAGATACATATTCTGAAAGCGGATCTGCATCTAAGTCAGCGGAAGAATCTTCGTCTTCTAGCTCCTCCTGAAGTTCTCTTAGACTCGACTAATAGTCGATGTCATCTTCATTTTCACTGGTCTCATCCTCTGAAATTTCACCATTTTCTAGCTGTCTCAAAACTGTTTCGATATCATCCGGCTTCATTTTCGATAAATATCTATAAATAAATTGTCAAAAAACTTAATTTCAACACCAAAACAAGCAGAGAAACAAAAAAAATGTTAAGATTTCGGCACAAAATATTATTAGCCAAAGGATAGGTAAGTAGGTTTCGTACAGCCTGGAATGTCTGAAATATCAAAATTGATACTCACAAAAATAGCAAGTTTTTCTTCAAGCAAAGTAGACCTTTTCTAGAAATAATGATATATTATAATACGAACAAGATACTCACCTACCTCAAAAGTATTCTTATTTTTAGGGAGAAGGAAATATATCAAAGATTTATTCCGCTAAACCTTTTCTAAAAATATGTCACTCTTTCAATACGGCGGGAAAAAAACCACCATATTATTTGTACAATTTTGACAACTGACGTTTATTTCTTTAACTTTTAGTCAACAGAGCATAATGCAATGGTAACATACATACAGCCAAATATTAAAATCAAACCAATTGCATGTGTACAATTCGATTTAAAATTCCGGTATCAAATTTGCAACTTAGGACATTTAAAGGTTAACTGTCAGTATACTTGGTTAGGTCACTAGATAATAATGTATATGTCATCAGGTTTGTGACTCGATTAGAAATAAAATAATATTCAAAAAAATTTTACACAGCATTAATTCACTCAGTGAGTTAAACTGTTATATTGATTAATTGAAAGTACAATTTTAGCACTTAAAATATCAAAGAATTTTTATCGAGCTTAACGGTGTATTATAACGTAATATAATTTAATTGTTAAGTTTAGTCAGACGTCTTCGATATGAAAAAGATCTCGTAACCTAGTGGCAGATTCACGGCCGGCGTTATTTTCTTTGACTCGCAGTTTCGATCCTCAATGTCAATAAAGATCATCAATTTAGAGGGCTGATAAAATTTGAATCTGGACGAGGTCCCAAGTCCTCTCGTTGGCGTAGTGTAAAAGATTCCAGCTCGTGTGTCATCCTCATCACTTAACCGAGGCTCATAATTTCGAGGCACGCCGCTAATAATCTTCATGTTGCTTCTCTGTGATATAATAATCAAACAATTACAATAAGGAAAAATGAGCTTATTTTATTGCATAGTAGAACATTTACACACACATACACACACACGTGTGTGTGTGTGTTGTGTGTGTGTAATGATTTAACTTAATTCCCATTAAAATTTCTCACTATAATAATTTAATTTACTAAATTTGCCCATTCCTTCCTTTAAAAGATAATGTTCATTCGTATTTCCTGATCCCCTTCCAAAGTATCATTTCATTTATTAGATCACACGCTCTTAAAACTGGTTAAATCCGCTTAAACCGATTATAAATCTGTCAAAACAATCCTTCATAATCCCTGTCTATTATGATATTTCCTCAGAATCCCTCCATCCATACCATGTGTTTCTGACGTCTCAAATTAAATTTCCCTCATATATAATCAAAATCACAACGAAAAATGCTCTCTTCTCTTCTTATTCCTCTCTTGATTTCTTGTGATGCGATAGTCTTTAACCAAAGGCCGAGTGGAAATGGTCTATATATTTATATATATATATATATATATATATATATATATATATATATATATATTGTAACAATTTTAAAAATTTGAAGAATCCTTAGGCATACAACATTCTTTACATAGACCATAGTTATAATTTCAAAATTTAAGTTCGCATTGTAATTTTTGCATGTTTTGATTTTTATAATTTAAATTCCCATAATTTTATGCAAATATTTACGATATATACGCACACAAAATTTATACATTTGAGTTTATTCGAAAAAATTAATTTCTACTTCAAAGGAAGTAAACTAATAAATGTTTTAAATGGTTCTTATATTATAATGAAGAATAATTCAGAATTTGGGGAGAAAAAGTATACCAGAATCCTTTAAAAAAATTGAGAAAAACTCAAATATAGTAATTTTTCTCTGTGTCATTCCATTTGAGCTCATAATGTTAAAATTCAATTTTCTAACCTATTGTGTATAAAATTCTCATAAACTATATACATGGAATCAGGTGAGTTCACTTTATTTTTTAACAACATAATATTTTTAAAAAGTAAAATGTGAAACATTTTAAGGTCTCAGTTAGCTTAAAAAATGTTTGATTCTATATCAGTTAGTACAGTTAGAACAATTACAAATGATCTCGGGTTATAGATTCGGGTCTCAATTGATACAATGGTTACTACACAGCTACTGCATTACATATTTATTTAGTTTTAGTATTCTATATGATTGGGATAGTTAATTAACATCATTCTGAGAAGCAACATGATGAAATTTGGCTAGAGAACTCGTAATTTTGATCCTTGGTCAGGTGACAAAGGATACTCCAGAGCTCTTCCACCAAACGTACACAACCATCCACGTGATTATTGAGCACTTAAACTATATTTTACTTCCATAAGCCCCGCTACATGATGGGCCTTTGGTGGCATCAAATCTCGAACCCAGACTCGACGAAAATAACCCAGACCGGCTGCGAGTCTGCGATCTTGATCACTATGTTTCCGCTGATACGGTTTGGTGAGCTAAATTATTATATGTCGTGGTGTGAATGTTTGATAAATGGCCTATCATCTGAATTTAGAGATACCTTGTCATTCGATCGAAGCTCAAAATTATAATGTTCTGCCTTGTGTAGGAGCAAAAATAAGCAAACGGAAAGTAATTAATTGCATAAAAAAGTTCGATTTTTATATCATAACAATGTTTCTTTCAATTGGTGCAGTCTGATTAAATCTGTGCCACTTTTTCATGGATTCTTTTAAATTTGATGAATTTGTGGCAGCTCTTCTCGAACCGCTAGCAATTTTTTTAAATACCATGAGGTGGTTCGATAGAATCTGCATTTGATATGCAATTAGCATATCTATCTGCACAGATTTGTAAATTGCGAATGCATTACCGTCTATGGTGGTGTCATTTGTACCTGTGCTTTTAGCAAAAGAACACAGAAGATGAGGATAAGAAATAGTTTGCGTTGGTGATCCGGCGACTGTCTTTCGCAAACTATTTAACTTGATTTCCCTCCAGGATCTGTCCGGATTTCCTTCTCTCTTTCGACATCCGGGACCTGCTTCCATCTTGGATGAATGGACAATATTGTCGCTAGCTCAACGATTTGTTATATAGTTGTTAAACTGCGATTGGAAACGCCAGTCGAAAACGAGAAATAAACATAAATTGAGAAGAGCGCGATGCTGCGTGTTCGTCGAATACGAATCTCTCTAGAATGAAAATTAACCCGACCTTCTGATTTGAGGGTTTTAACTATTTTATGTCTGTGTATGGGTAATTCCAAATATTAATAAACTGTTTATAATTACATTTTCTATTATAAAAATTGAAGCTCTCCCAAATCTTTGAATACAAAGATCGATCGTATTCAACAGACATCTCGAACCAGTAGATTCGTCATATTCGCAGCGAAAATAAGCAGAGTTCTCCGTGATCGTTTGGTAAAGGTTCAAATCTTGCTTGCACTGATATGTACAAGGTTACTAGATAGTTATTCTGTATCACTATGTTCAATATGAGCCTAATAACTTCCTGATACGAGCTGTATATCTGCAGTTATCCATTATTCTTGTAATCATTTGAATTAACTGCCTATCTGATTTTTGTTCTATTTGGTCGAGTGGTATTTTTATACACATTGCACATTCAGTATGACAAATGTTGAAGTCTTAAAAATAAAACTATCCTGAATAATTCACAAGTACTGAGGTGAATTGTTTGAGGTGAGATATATACTTAATTACCCTTTCAAATTAGACATTTTTTTAAAGATAAAATATATTTAACATCTCGCCAAATCTGAAATTGCTTCTTCTCCTGATAAAGGCTTTCGGTTGATGTAAATCTACCAATCTAATCAAGTAACAAAGAATTCTCATCTGTTCAAGTAATAAAGGAATCTCATCTGTGTTCTATGTTTAAGTGTATACAAGGGAAAGAAACTCGTACCCCCTTCCAATGGTCAACTCTCCTACTAAATGTCAATTTTTACTAAATTTTAACCAAATATGGCCAAAATTTGAAAAATAAAAATAGAATTCGTGAAAGTGGTTTTTGAATTTACTATTTTATAGATCATTGTGTTAACTTCCCTACTTAAAGCCCGCCTCTAGAGGGTGTTCATTTGTAAAGGGAAGAATGATTGATGTCGTCACACGATCCCCTTAGACGGGACCTAACCGAATCTCCGAGAGGAGCTATTGAAAACGAGCGGTAGTAAGGAGTGTAAATAAATTGTTGTTGTTATACAACAAGATTTGTTTTTGTTTTAGGACAACAGTGAACTGAAATATGAGGATGAATAGTTTCCAAAATTCAGAAGCGGTATGTGTATTGAAGTCCACGGCAAACTGACGTTTTTCTGAGACAACTGTGCAAAAAAAAGTACGTTGTAGGATTCTAACCTACCTGAACTGTGAAAGAAAATGTGCTAAGAAGTGATTTATTTTGAATAATTTTGAAGTGTATTGAAATAGTGTTAAAAATGTCGTTCCTCTCAAAAGGACGTAAAAGTGATTTAGTCGAGCTTGCGCTTGAATTAGGTGAAAGTGTCCTTTCGGACGTTACCAATGTGACAATAAGGGCTATCATAATTAATAGCGAGAGCAATGAAGAAGCTTTCGCGAGAGGATGTCTCGAGAGGATAATTGAAGATAGGATTGAAAGAGAACAAAGGTTAGAGAGGATTGAAAGAGAACAAAGGTTAGAGAGGATTGAAAGAGAACAAAGGTTAGAAAGGGAGAGGACTGAAAGAGACCAGGTGAGACAATTTGAACTAGAAAAATTAAGAATGGAAATCAATAGAAGAAAACAAGGAAAAATCCAAGAGTACTATGAAAAATGATTTCAACCTCAGCAGGAAAAGTTTGAATCTGAATTGAAAGAAAGGGACGAGAAGTTTACCGAAATTCAGAAGGAGAATGAAAAATTATCCGAAGCTATAGGGTTACAAGTTACCAGTATTGAAGAAAAAGCAATGAAAATTGTTGATGAAAGACGACTTCAGTCTCAACAGGAAAAGTTTGATTCTGAATGAAGAATAAAGAACAGAAATTACCTAGAATCCAGGAACATAATGAAAAGTTAACACAAGCCATATGGGGAAAAAATGTCATTAATAGAGGAAATGAAGAAACAAAAGGAATATTGAGAAAGGTAAATGATTACAAGAGAAAAAGGGATAATTTGAAGATATAGTCGACTTTAGAAAACAAAAGAGATTTAAAGAAAAAGTGCATAGAGAAGTGCAACGGAAAATACAGAAAGGAAATAAAGAGAACGGAAAAATAAGACAACAACGATATCAAGAAGTATTCACACGTTTAGAAGGTCACAAATTGACTAGAGTTCAGAAAGCCAATGAAAAAATTTTAAAGGATGATACAGGAGAAAATATTCCTATTGATGGAAAGAAGGAAGCAGAGTTCTTCAAAGCAGGCCCGATACCAAATCCGATACAGTTGGGAAAAGCTAAAGTCTTACGACAGACAATTAGGTGGACAGAACGAGTGGTTAGCCAGTTTTCCCTCCGCAGAAAAAAGGTACAATTTAAAATGAAGGGAGCGATTTCAACGCAAAGGAAGAAAAACAATAAAGGAACCCGTAACATTTCCCCATCCCGTGAAAGAGTCACCAAGAAACATGTTTTGGAGAACAACAACACATTTAGAAAAAGTTCGTACAGACAGGACTTTCAACAAAAAATAAAGAAAATAGTTATCGCATCCAGAGGAGAAAATCCCTCTCTCAAAAGGCGAAAAAGCGAAATGAAGCTCCGATTGACCCAGGGGGTATATAGCAGGACTTCACTGAGGAATTAGTCCCTATCCCCCTTCAGTAACAAGGGTTCGGGACTCCTGCAAGGTTGCTCAGCTGAAGAAAGGAGAAAGGGAAGAAAGAGCAGAGGGGCAGGAAGAGGACCGCAAGTTCGCTGAACAAGAGGGATGGACACTCAAAAGTGTGGGAATTTTGAACCTCCTTTTTCCTTCCAAAGACGTATAAACGCCAGGAAACAGACTCCCTTCCCCGAAGCCGACAGTGAGAGAAAACTCCCCCCCCCCCTCACTTCTTCAACCAGAGATTACCGAGCGAAGGACATTTACTGACAAAGAAGAGACAAAATTTCAAGGAGGAATCAGGTCAGTGGACTTCGGGAATGTGTTTCTCCCTCTCTTTGGATCCGAAATGGCAGAATTACAAATGGGTGAGAGATTTTTTTTTTATTAATATTTCTTTTTAGAGAGACTTTTTACAGTGACACAAAAAAAAGGGGACTAAAAACTATTATTTTGCAAAGAACTTTTTTTAAAGCAAAAAAGGAAAACAATTATTCTGTATTAAGAATTAATGAACAGTTATTTTCTCATGGAACTTTAGAATATTTTAAGGACTGAGTATTTAAAGAACTTTTAATTTGATTATTTTCAAAAAAATAACTATTGATTGAATTTTATTTTTAAGAGGTATTTTATTAATTTAGTTTTTGACAAAGATAAGTAATTTTAAATATATCAACGATATTTTATTTCAATTTCATTATTTTGAAACAGAAAATGATCTATTTTGTGTAAGAATTTAAAGTTAATGAATGTGCTAGCTTTTAATGAGTGTTTTATGGATTAAACGGTTAGAATCTTAAGTATGCCAACAAATGTTTTTTTTTTTGTTTGTTTATGTGATTTTTATGATGAGAAGAATAATTGACATTTCGAAGTAATATGCTCGACGAATTTTTATTTTGTAATGATGTAGGAATATTTTATTATATTTTGTGATGATTAGGAATATAATTTTGTAAGGATTTTGGAATATATTGAATTAGGAATGTAAATATTTAGAGATACAATTTTGTAATGATTTATTTTGTAGGGATTGATTTAGGAATGTGCTTTCATAAGGATTTAAGAATGTGATTCTGTAACGATTTAGGAATGATCTTTTTGTAAGAATTCTTTGATTTGTGTTTTGATGATTGTGTTATGTTAAAGAATTTCTTTGTTACATGTATAAACCCTTTTGTGTCTATAAGAGTTAAGCATATTCTATGAAAATGAAAATATCGAAATGAGAATTAATATTTTAAGTATGTAAAAATTAAAAAAAGGAGGAAGGAAAAAATTAATATTTACAACTATATTAATTAATTTTTATGAGGATACAGATATTCGATGTTTCTAAGTATGAAAATAGTAATTCGTCAGATATGAGTGTTTTTTTAAATTTTTATGAGGCAATTGATGTTTGAAATTAGATTTGATAAAAAAAAAATATATGTGTATGAGTTCGATATTTTGAAATATGAATTTTGTGTTGATATCTCGATATGAATATATGAATTTGTTTATGCAATTTTTTTAAAGAAAAAGGAGAGGTGATGTGTATGTAGCACTCTGAAAGATGTTGAGAAGTAGTATTTTAAAGTGTTTTGTTAATTTCAGTATTTTGTTATGAAAGAGAAATAATATTTGAGCTGTGTGATAACTAAGATTTGTGTTTTGAAGCTTTAAATTAGAATTATTACTTAAGAGGAGAAAGATTTCTTTTATATGTTCGTTGTGGAATGAAAGATAATTTGTAGTGAAATGTAGATATAAGGGTGATTATGTAAAATAATTTGTGCATGATTATTGATATTTTATCTGTATACGGTAATTGATATTTGATAGTTTAAGTATTTGAGGAATTTAAGTAATGATGGTTGAGTATAATTATTGATATTCGACATTTTATGTATTTGAGGAATTTAAGTATTAATGTTTGTGTATAATTATTGATATTTGCTATTTTAAGAATTTGAAGAATTTAAGTATTGATGTTTGTGTATATGATAATTAATGGTTTTAAAGTGTATCAGTTATTAATGATTTTGTGTTAATTGTAACCTTACAATTGGGACAATTGTATATCAGGTTGGCCGAACTGTTAACTTCCCTACTTAAAGCCCGCCTCTAGAGGGCGATCATTCGTAAAGGGAAGAGTGTTTGATGTTACACGACCCCCTCAAACGGGACCTGACCGAATCTCCGAGAGGAGTTGTTGTAAACGAGCGGTAGTAAAGAGTGTATAAAAATTGTTGTTATACTACCCGATGTGTTTTTGTCTTAGGACAACCGTGAACTGAAATATGATGATTCGTTTTAATAATTGTATCTAAAAACATAAAGTGTTTCACATTTTTTTTTTTTTTTTTTTTTTTTTTTTTTTTTTTGAAAAAATTCTGCTCCGAAGGTAGGCGAATACCTTAATTTGCTCTTTCACCTACAGGAAGTGGTGAAAGTCGCAGGGCTTGAAAAAAAGGACGACGACGACGCGCTGTTTCAACCTCATCTGCATGTGGATCGCCAATTTCTTCAATTATTACCACACCATCGATTTCTGGGCAGTGGCATAGCTGGGGGAAAAAAGAGGACGATATTTGCACTTGGGCATAGCATCCAGATAATGCCTAATTGATTTTATGAAATTATGGAATGAAATTTTACGATTTTGAGAAAGAAGTTTTAGAATTTTATCCATAAATGCACTAAAAAGTAAATAAAAAGCATTTGCAAGCTTTTTGAATCTTTCAATAAATGAAACGATCTTTCTGCAAATTAAAACTCTTATCTTGTTCTAACTAAGGTCATCCATCGAGCAGGAAAGGTTGGCCTTTTTGGCTTCGTTGAGAGAGTGGAGAGGAAAGTTACCCACAATATATATTTTAATGAGCTAATTGATACATTTGATGCAGCAAAAGTTAGGAGATTTTCTCTTTGAAGTTAAGAATTTTATTTAAAGCATTATTGACTTGATTTTTTTTCCTTTGTTCTAGCTTGTTACTATATTATTCTATCCAATGTAATGCTTATGTTTTTGCAACGCCATATTTGAACAATATTTTAGAATGATTATATATTCAAATTACTATCGTTACCTCAATATTTTACTTTATTTTATCTTTATAAATTTAATGAAATCTCGAGCATATAAGCATAGAAGTGCTTTGAAAATTGAAATATTCGAAACTATTTAAAATAAACAAAATACGAAATTTTTTCGCAAAAAATTATTAAATTAAATAATTTTTTTTAAAAATTTTCTATCCATTCTTCATTGCACTTTGGGAAACGGGAGGGGGAGCGAAATCTTTAGTTTTCTCCGGGTGATAAAATGCTCCTGGAATACAGAATAAATGTGTGACATAGTACAATGCATTTAGTTTTCAGGAAGAACAAAAGTTTTGAAAATCGGGTAACGAATAAAACAGTTATGGCTATGGACATATCACTTTTCAAACAAACATAGAATAAATAGCCGTGGTTGAGTTAATATTGAATAAATGTAAATTAAACCATCAGGTTGAGGAAATGAGAGAAAACGTAGTGTAACAAAATTTAAATTATCTTTGATGATTTCATTTTAACATGTGCTAAAGTTTTTTTTTTCTGTTATGTTCTTGAAAAAGTAGATTGATCCGAAATGAATACTAATTAGCTCAAAGTGAGCATACTTTCAAGCTCCAGGCTCCACAGAAGCAATTACTACTTCAAATTAAGAAAGCATCTTTATTTTCATAAGCAAAGCATATTAAAGTACATAAACGTTCCCGGTGTTAGCAACAAAAAGAATTTAAAAACACACACAGAGATTATTCTACTATAAAAGTCAATTATTAAATTAAATATTAAGAACAAACGATATATTAGAAAAGTAGAAACAATATTCAGTTAAAATATTAAAATAAAAGCAGTCGATAAAATATTAATATAAATATTTTGAGCAATATAAATACACCTTAAGCAAATTAAATGTAATTATTATAATCATAATGTATTATAATGTCAATCATTTGAATCCAACACCATGTATCCTTTATTTTATGCAAACGTATTTTTGCTAACGCCATTTTCATAAAGCAATAGCATGTTAGTCCATTTTAAAAAAAAAATAATCTTTTGTTTGTTAATTCTGAGAAACCAGTTTTTAAAAAACAAAATCGAAAGCTAACTTTATTTGTTTCTGTTTGTACAAATATTGCGAACTGTTAGTTCTGAAATTCTTTTCTTCAATACGTAGAGAAATGCCTTATTTATTTTTCAGCAGCCCTCCTAACTTTAAAAAAAATAGTACATTTTTGAACTACTGCTTCTTTTGTAGACTATTATACTGAATAGAAATATTGTTCCTTTAAATTTATTGTAACTATTCATAGCATCGTAGTAAGTTACTGGAAAATCCACCTCAAAAATGTATAAAATTTCGAATGAACATATCGAGTTATTGCAGGATATTAATACACTTTATTTCCCTTGTATAAGGATAAATAAAAATATATACTTTCTTTATAACTGTTTCCTCTCATACCACGAAAAGATGGGACAAGAAGGTTTCGGGGACCAAAATTGAAAATAAATCTTTTGTAACAATATAAATCGTAATCCTGGTTTTGAGTGGATTTGTTCAGTTTGTTATTTTTCCCTGCATTTTACGTAGCAAATAAAATTTACAGTGTTCTACTTTATTGTTCATCGTTACTGTGTATAAAAAGAAATGATATTATCATGCTATAAATGAAAACTCTAATAATTTTTTAAGTAATTCCTATATTGTATTCCTTCTACAATCCAGTGCCACCATAGCACAATGGTCAGAGGTTTGAGCTGTCTGTTTACCCAAACATGAGTTTGAGCTCTAATGCCTTTAAAAACCCATAATGTAAAATTCTGATCGAGGTTTCAAGTCCTCCCATTGGTGTGGAGTGGAAGTTTCGAGAAGTGAGGCTGTACAGTAAACCGGCGTTGTAACTCTGAATGATAAGTCATAAAAAATTATTTTATGCCTTCTGCTTTAATGGAATAATGTGGATATCAATACAAAACAAAGTTTTTTTGTGGTTTTAATTATTTCGTATGTCTGACACTTTTTTTGTATGACTGCTCTTTCAAAACTTAGTGATTCCATGAAGAATCTCAAATCTCGTTATTTTTTTTTTTTTTTTTCGAATCTTTGTTTGGTTACTTCAAAAATGAAAGAAACTATTAAATGAAAAATAGTCCATTTTATTTAATTCAATATGAACTTTTTTTGCAGAAATTTTCAGAATCTGTATCGGATGAAATAGATTGAATGGGAGGCGGAGGTACCTAGAGGATTCCGAGTCGGAATATGTGTATGAGAACCGAAACCAGCTGCCGTTTGGGGCACGCGAACTTAAAAAGGTTGGGAACCTCGATTTTAAGGGATCATCCACTCCGATCCAGTTAATAAGTATTAATCAGTCTTAGATCCAGTTTTGCTCTTTGTATGATAAGAGGAATTTTCAAATATATTCTGTAATTAAAAACACGTCTTAGTTAACTTTCCGCATTTGTAATTATTTTTAATTTTTGATTCATTCTACGGATTAAATAAAATACAGTTGTTTTTTCTTGATTGATTAATTATTAAATCTCGAGTGCTCTGAACCTTAGTAACGAATGAGGGGAGGGGGGTATCATAAACAAGTTTTGGTTAAGTATAAAATAAGATTCCGTCACTATGTGAGTACCAAAATAGAAAATTATGAAAAAGGTCGATCGAGATTTACTGCAAATTGCAAATAAGTATTGTTTTTCAAGCCAGTCCCATTACTTTTAAGGTAGACCTCATATATACTGTTTTTAAGACCAAATACAGATTCTATCTTTTAAACTATCAATTTTATACCAAGTATTTGAAAATGTAGCTTGAACAAAAGTGTAGTGTGAATTGTATGTCCTTAATTTCTTCACAGTTTATAAATATTGATAAAATGACCTTATAGCTAGATGATTCTGTAATATAGTATTTTATTCATAATAAGCTAATGTTCCTTTTAAATCTACTAGGTCGTTTATTAGCTTATTATTTCAGAGCAGGACGTTTACAAAAAAAAATATTTTCATTTTAAAATGTGCTGCATAGAAGTTTAGCGGGCTTTAAGGATCTTAAATACACCGGGACCTAGTAAAGACTTTATAATTATGCAATAAAAAATTTTATAGGCCCTTAAACTGCATGGGCCCTTGATTTAAGTCAGGTTAGTTTCATAAACATTATATTCTTGGTTTTAAAAACAATAAACAAAAATTTATCGATTTAAAATTTTAGTTTGACGTGATGGTAAAATTTCTCTATATGTTCAATATTTTTCTTTTTTCTTAAAGACAATAAAGTAGAAAAGCAATATTCCAGAGAAAAAGTTATTGAAAGCATTTTCGAAATCGAATGTACTTCAAAAGATTGTTTATCAATGAAACTACTAAATTATGCTTACACAAGGGAATACGTGACTTTCTCTGAAAATTTGATAAGGTACTTGAATGTGAAATAGAAAACAACTTTTTCTTACAGTAAAATTTACATAATTATGCATCCGAAGAAAATTTTAATTTAAAACAAAAAAAAATTTAAAAAAAAAGGTACGAGTATTATGATAGATGAATTTTGCAGTTTAAAAATTGAATTAAAACAACCAATTGCTAGAATTTTAGAGACTCGAATATTATTTGAAATTTAATCGGTGGATATAATTGCAGTACATATCGTTATTAAATTAAGTAAAGAAAATTTACTTAATTTCAATCTAACAAAATTTATTTTAACTAAATCTTCAAAATATAATTTATGTTACTCACTAACAACAAGATCACATGCTTTTTAATAATTCATGCTGCATGAAATCACGACTCACAGGTCAAAGCAAATACATCTTTTTATGATATAATACCTATAAGTAGTTGCACACACTCACACATATGTAAAGACGGTTGACAATATCATCCATAAAAATATAAAGTTATGGATTTCATAAAAAAAACTATTTTTCTTAAGAAGACACACACACACACACACACATATATATATATATGCAGCGGTTCGCCAACAGGCAGATTATTCACCGATTGTGGAGACCGCCAAACAGATTCTGCGGGCGCTGCGAGGCGCTCCTCGACAAAGGCAGCAACCCTGGAGCGCGCTCTCCTTCTCTGCCGAGAAATGACTCATTCTCGCTTTCGACTTGCGCTCTAACTTGATGCTCGCTCGGAGCTCGTTGTACGTAGTTCAATGGTGTGTAAATAAATAAATATTAGAATGCCCAGCATGTGCATCTGTCCAAACCAGCACCCGCAGCAGTGGTGACCCGCAGCATATATATATATATATATATATATATATATAACAAAAAAAACGCACCAAGAAGCTGCCCGATCATAATGAAATTTCGAATGCAAAGACATTTGGACCAAACTTGCAAATTATTAAAATATGGCGTCCAATGAATGAATAGGGGGAGTTACAGCGCATCGGAACTGAGCACTCAGCAGGTGTATATAAGAAGCTATTTTCAATCTGATGGTAAAATTTTCTGTTGCATTGCGATTTAGGATACCTTTCAACGACATGAAAAAATGCCTCACCGCAGGATTCGAGCTCAGTACGAGCAACTGTCACAGTTTGAAAGAGGTTGTATCATTGGATTGAAAGAGGCAGGTTGGGCAAATCGGAGAATCGCTCGCCATATGGGTCGAAGTGACACGGCGATTAGAAGATGCTAGCAAGAATGGGTGAACGTCATGATTCAGCGTCATGATGGTAGAGGTCAACCTAAGGCCACAGCAGATCAGGAGAACAGAGTGATTGTCTGATAAGCTGTCACGGCGCCTGATTCATCGTTATCAACCATCAGACGTGCGACCCGCACGCTAATGTCCAACAAGACAATTCACAAACGGATGATACACAGCGAAATCTACTCTCGTACCAACAACTACGCCACCTGCCACTCACGCCAGATTGCAATGGTGCTTGCCTCGATCTGGTTGGAATGATGCTGACTGAGGATGTATATTGCTTAGAGACGAATCCCGCTTCCAACTGTGTATGGACAATTATCGAAGACGTGTCTGGAGACGCCTAGTTCTGCATGCCTATCCTGCTTTCACTATTGCACGCCTAACATGCCATCAACCAGAAGTTATGGTCTGGGTGTCATTTCCTTTGATAGCCAGACCTCTTTGGTCCTCCTTAGAGGCACATTTACAGCACAGTGGAACGTCGACGACATTCTGAGACCTGTTTTACTACCGTCCCTTTTGCAATACCTTGGCCTTATTTTTTAATAAGATAATACCAGACCACATATGGCACGTTTTGCTATAAACTATCTTACAGCTTGTCAAATACATCCTAGGTCAATCAGATAACTCCCCAATCAAATATGTCTGGATGGGTAGGCAACTGCATCGATCAGGGAATGTTTGATGGCCTATCCCAACAATTGGAGCAAATTTGGCAAGAAATACCGCAGGAGACAATCAGGGAGCTTTATCACTCTGAGCCGCTTGTGTGCACTTCCTCAGGCTAGAGGTGGGTCAACATCTTAATGAGCTCGTTACTTTGTAACTTTGAAACAAATCATTAAATTTTAATCATTTTCTATTCTGTACATAATGTTCCTATCCACCAATTTTTGTCTCCATCGAACAACTCCTTCTTGGTACATCGTTTTTTTTGTCATGGGTGTAATACTATAATAATGTAGTATTAATGTAATGTATGTATTATAATGTGTATATATATATATATATATTAATAATAATATATATATATGCCACATACGTATATTATATATATATATATATATATGGACACTACTACTATTATACATCATACGTATATATTAATATAGTATAATAATATAATAATATATATATATATATATGGACATATATATATACATCACATCACCATGTATATAATAGTATATGGACATATGATTTATACATACAATACATAGTATATATGATATATACCTATATATATATATATATATATATTAATATAATCGTGTAATATAATAAGTAATATATATACCATATACTAATAATTATATCGATAAAAGGTAAACAGGCAGTTCTTAAGAATTACGTTTGAAACACATATATATATATATGTATAGAATTATGAGAAAAGAAAAAAAAGAAAAATGAACTATGTTATGATACGTACCTACTGATTCGAAGAGTGCCCCCTAAGGAGGATAAATACAATAAGTAATTCGAAAAAAATAAGCAAGTAGAATTTTTAAGATATGAAAAAAGTATAAATTTGGAATTACATGAGAACATATAAAGACAATAATGATAGAAAATGAAATAATTTAAAATTGATAAACTCTAAATTCTGATTGTGACAGATAGCGGATTTAACATGTTTTGCAGGAGCAACATTCCGTAGAAAAAATATATAACAGTATGCAAATATAAATATTTTTTTTTATGTATGTATGTATATATATGTGTGTGTGTGTGTGTGTGTTTGTGTGTGTGTGTGTGTGTGTGTGTGTGTATACTTTTTGATTTTTTAAAATTCTTCCTTTAATTTTTTCAATTTTCTTAGCTTTGTGTGTTGACCTACTCGTATTATTTTGTTTCAGGGTTTCTTACAAAATTTAGAGCTTAAAATCTGGATATATTTAAAAAATGGCTTCTTTTTAGAGTTTAGAGTTTGCACATTCTGAAATTTTAGACCACGAGCAG
>BMAW01005023.1:28482-41500 GCA_019974015.1 Nephila pilipes
CTATATTTTTTCCAATTCCGTTTTTCTTACCTTACGAATAATAAAACCCCCAACTATTAAAAAAATACATCACAAAGTGCGAATGATCTTATAAAGTGTTTTTTATTTAAATTAAAGTTCAGCTGCCACTTCTCCGTCTTTATTTTTGAGTTATTAACATATTTTAAAATGAAATAAACCAATGCAGCTCCCTAGAAAATGAGCTTTCTCTTGCAGTAAGTATAGTTACAATTTTGAAGTTCCCATTCTTATTTTTTGGATACGTATTAATCAGTTCATTAAATTATTTGTAATGATACGCATCTATTGCACTTCTCATTATTTTGGGGAGAAGAGATTTTTACATTTTTGAGAAGAGATTCGTCTTAATTAAAAGATTTTCTTTTCAAAGTTTAAGGAGTTTTTCAGTTATTTAAAGGAGAAATATGTTTTATTAGGATATTATGATTTTCTTTTGCAAGATGCGATGTTTATATAAGTGAAATTATTAGCGTTAATAGTAACAAAAATGTAATGAAAATATTAATTTAATATCTTTTTCATCACGCTGTGTCAAGAATTTACTTTTTTAAATAGCCAGTTCAGCATATTATAATTAAGATTAACTAAATGTACTGAATAGTAGCATCTTTCAGAAAGTAATTTGATATATTGATGCATTTTATTTCTTTTGCGATAAGAATCTCTCAGACATTAAAAGTTGTCATACTCGTATTCCTTCTACATTTTTGCTGATTACTACTACATTGAACAATTTAATGTTCCGTACACCTTCGGAGAAAATATTTTGAAATACATTGACATTTGCTATCAAAATATTTTTAATTCTAAAATACAACCTAAAACTACGAAAAACACATTTCATAATCCACTTTTAATTAAAAAAAAAATTTGGAGCCGAAAACATGGTGAAAATAGTACATAAATTGATTATCAGAGTAACGCTCATAACTCAAAACTAAACAAAAATATCATTATTCTGTAAATTGTATATTATTTATCATAATATTTTTTGGAGCTGGTACT
This sequence comes from Nephila pilipes, assembly GCA_019974015.1. NCBI lineage: Eukaryota > Metazoa > Arthropoda > Arachnida > Araneae > Nephilidae > Nephila > Nephila pilipes. The sequence goes on from BMAW01005023.1 coordinate 29,509, forward strand.
ACTTTCATAATGAAAATCATATTACTTTAATTTTTATTGTGTTTCGAGTCAAATACAATGAAAAATCAAGAAAAAGTTATAACAATACATGATACTACAAATACAAAAAGTACTACAAAACAGTACTTTTAAAAATAAAAGAAAGCAAATCAATTTTTCAATTTTTTGCGTGGATAAAAATTAGTTATCGAAGAGAAATCTTGCGACCTTTTTTATCATAACATGGAACTATTTATTATACTTTTATAAAACAATTCCTTATTTCCTTATTTCCAAGACAAAATTCCATTGGTTCGTCAGGAAAGCTTGTGCCGATGTTTGGTACATGACACAAGAACAAGTCTGAATGTAACAAGATGATTAAAAACCAATGACTTGCGTACATGTCTTAAAAGACGGTACATCAGACATAGTTGGAAAAATGTTTAGTTTCGATACGCTAATTTTTGTTAGTTTTAACGCCTTGAATTTGGAAACAAAGTGCATTATAGTCATTTAATGCATTTTTTTTTACCGGAAAGACAAAAATGCTACTTAAGCGGCAAGGACAATATGTGCTGTTTATGGCGAAAGAGCTGTAGCTGAAACAACTGTGCGGAATGGGTTTGCAAGGTTTAAAACAGGTGATTTCAACCTTGAAGATCAAGAACGCCCATGTAGGTTCTCCACTGTAGATGAATATTAGATTAAACACTGATCGAGAATAACTCTTTCTGTGCGACACGTAAATTAGCAAAAATGTTAAAAATATCGAAATCCACCGTCTAAGAGCATTTTGTGAAGCTTTGCTAAGTAAATCACTATGCCTCCTGAAATTCACGGTAGAAATGACGATGTGTAAGAAATATTTCGCTTTATGCTTTCCATTACAGGACCGTCTAGCGGTTCACTGCTTGCTTTCCACCTGTACATTGTACGGCGGAAATGGCTTGTTTAAATGTTTTCTATCACCCTTTAAATTTTTGCTCACGAGTTTCGAAACACCCTGAATAATTTAATAAATGTATACCAAAAATTTAAATATGCTTCGCTGCAATTTGCCATCAATAGTGGCACGACCTTTCCGAAAAACCCAATATTTATTTTAAAAAAAAAAATCCAGTTACTTGTATGTGCTATAACACATCGATCAATAACTCCCGAGATGGCGCTCGTAGTAAACCAGTAACCAGGTCTTTCTAGAGTACTAACCTTTGCTTGAAACGTGTCAAAATTTTAAGTCGATCGGACCAGGAAAAAGGTTTTTTGAAGTGAAGTGAAAATGGTTTTTTCCAAGTGGGTGCCGCGATTGCTTTCGATAGAACAAAAACAGCAACGAGTCGATGATTCAGAAAGCGGTTTATCGCTATTTACTCGCCACAAAAAATATTTCTTGCGAAAAAAAAAAAAAAAAAGATTTGGAAAAGCGTTGGAACGATTGTATCTTCCTAAAAGGTGATTAACAAAAGGTGTTATGTTGATGAATAAAAAAAATTTTTTGCAAAACAAATGTTGTTTTCAATGTTAGACTCGGGAGTTATTGATCGATGTGTTATATATATACATGTAATTAAAATTGCAATACGATGAAGAAAGAAAATACAAAAAAGATATTTAATATACATAAACCTCATGGGTACCAAAACCATCACACCAGGTGCAGGGCCCATGCCGATATCGAATGAAAGCAGGTGACGAGTGGTGTCCTCGGAGCCTCCGGACACGTATACAGCCATCAGAATATTGCACACAGAACGGGAACTCGTATGAAAAGACGACATTGTGCTATTCCTGAATCTAGCTTTGTCATTCGGGGAAGCAAAATCACCTTCTCTCTCTATGCTGCATTGTCAAGCGAAGCTGAAGCAATGGTCGCCTTACTGACTATCCCCGCCGCTGCAAACGTCATCACACCTTACGAGCGGGTACTTGGCATGCTGCGAACATGCCTATTTCCTGGTTCATGGTCTATGTTATGATTGTACAGTTTTGAAGGGCCAACCTCACAATATGTCTGTCCTCTTGGGCGTTAGTCGTTGGAGGGCATAGATATCCTGCAAAAATTTCAGTATGACTTTCAGCAACCCATTGATTCCACATTTGCATGACAGTGGTTGATTTCGAACAGTGCGACAGGCAATATCACAGTACTGTAATCCACACTCTAGATAGGAAGTGATTCTGCCTGTATCGAATTTTGACACTTGCTGGTAAGCATTTCTTCTACTTATCCGAGACATTACACGATATTCTGAGCAAACTCAGACTTTACAAAGTGCTCCCCGAAGAAGAAATCAACTGCACAACTTTTCTTTTGTGCGGAACTGTTGATATCGTTTCTGCCTCCTGTGTCATCTAAATGCGCTAAAATACTAATTATTTGCATATCCTAACCTGTTATTCCTGTCATGTGATTTTGACGTTTGTCAGATTATTCCTCCCTAGTGTTTCAATTTTAATGGCCAGATACACACACACACAATATATATATATATATATATATATATATATATATGTGTGTGTGTGTGTGTGAGTTTGGGAGTGTGGTCTGAAAAGTGTTTCCGATTTCAACGTGACGAGGGCATAACTCGTCAATAAAAGTAAAAGAATGTGGTTGAGTAATTTTTGCCAGGTACTTACAAAATTTTTGTCAATTTGGAGCCGTAATTGTTATTTGACAATCATTTGAGCAAGTAGATGTGAGTGTATGCGAAAATGGGAAAAGTCGAGTATTATCTGTCGTTAAAATTTGTTTTCTATAGGCAATACAACTACACAAATCAATGATGAGTTGGACACTGTGTATGAGGACCATAATTTACCACAATGAAAATTTCTGCAGCTGAATTTAAACGTGGCTGTACCATCTTGAGTGACGATGAACATTCGGCACGTCCTAAACCTGAAACCATTGATGATAAAATCGTTAAAGTTTACCAAATGGTGCGAGACGACTGTTGAATTAAATAGAGAGATAGCAGAGACTATGAATATGTCCAAAGAACGTGTTTCTGACATGTTGAATCAATATTTAGGCATGAGAAAGCTGTCCGCGCGTAGGTTGCTGCGTCTGCTAGTTAGATCCAAAACGTGTTCGAATAAACATTTCCAACTCTCTGTTGGAGCTACGTAATCGCAATAAACCAGAGTTTTAGCGTCCATTAATTACTGTAGAGAAAACTGGATACACCAATATACGTCCGAAACAAAAATACAAACAATACAATGGACTGCGAAAAGAGAATCGGCTCCCCCTAAAGCAAAAACTGTTCTTTTTCCTGTTAAAGTGATAGCGACTGTTTTTTTTGGAATTATCATGGTGTTATAGCAATCTATTATCTTTAAACAGGAAAAAACATCACAAAAGTATACTATGCATCATTACATGACAAGCTGAAGGCTGATATTGGGGAAAAAGTCCACATTTGCAGAAAATTTTATTTTATTTCACCAAGACAATGCACCGCCTCATACCTCAATGGTTGCCATGGCCAAATTCCACGAATCACGATTTGAACCGCTTGACTACTCACCAGATCTAGCCGCAAGGAGCTTCTTTTTTGTTTCTTAATCTAAACATAGCGCTCGGAGGACAGAGAATTTCGTCAAATGAGGAGTTCATCACCATCGTTTACAGTTATTTTTCAGAGAAAGACACCGAGTACTATTTGAATTACTTAAAGAGATAGTAATATCATTGTAAGAAGTTACAAGGAAATTATGTTGAAAAATAAAAATAAATTTAACAAAAAAAATGTCCTGTACCTTTGTTAGGTCAGAAATCTTTTAGACCACTCTCTTATATATATGTGTGTGCGTGCGTGTACTTGTGCGCGTGTTTAAAATGGAATGACCTACTTCAGTATTTTATTATTTTTTTCTTTTTAACTTTCTTTTACTTTATCCCAATAATTTACTTTAGTACGCCACTCAAATGAATCATCCAACTAACGCCTCATGTTGTACCTCTTCCTGAGCCTCAAAAGTGAGTCAAAGGTGACGCAAAATTTCCCGAGCTTTTTTAGTTTATTTATTGAAATGCTACTTACACTATGATGTCTAATGTGAAATACCTTCATCATCAAAGATGATACTCAAATTTGACAATGGAATGATATTTCAGCGACTAACATAAATCTAACATGAAAAAAAGTTTGCAAATCCTTTCATATATATATTAATTTATTTTTATTTATTGTCTTACGATTTTATAAATTTAATTCATTTTTTCATAAAACAAGACTAAAATGATGTCTGGTTACATAGTTTTATTAAAACTTATAATTAAAATTACCGAAAATGACATAAACATTCGATATCGTCATGTAGAATCGCTCTTTAATGGTACATATGTTTGAGATGAATTCCTTTCTTTAGCAAACAAAAAAAAGTCTTCATTTTTGCGAAGTTCCAGAGCAGCTACATTTTTATTCTATTGTCAGCGTAATAGAACTCTTGTGATTTATCATGTTTTCCTTAAGATAAATCTTATTTGTATTCTTATAATTATTTTACAATACTTATTTCTGTGTAATTACTTTATAAGTAATAGTTTCATAAAATATTATCTGCCTTTCAAAATTCTCGAGCCAGGTCACAAAGGAATATGTATAAATATCGTCTGTAGATCAAATAATTAATTTGCATGTATTTTTGTTACGTTATTTCGGAAATGTATCTAACTGTGAAACCTTACAGTTTCATTTGAATTAATAGATTCTTTTGAAAGTTTGGAATGAAAGATCGAGGTTCAATTTATGTTTCGTGCTAGATGGTCAGATTTGAAGCTTATTATTTTATAAAGATATTGTGTTGTTAAGATGAGCATGGAACCGATAAGAAAGGTAAATATTTTTTAAGTATAAATTGAAGCTGTTAATTTGATATAAGAAGTATAAATTTAACTAACGCTTCCGTGCTTGAATTTCGAATTCGGATTTTGAAATAAGTGCGATTTGATCAATTTTATTAAAATTTTTAACAGCAAAATAATCAGTGTCAGATTTGAAATACAGATTTCAGAAAACGATAATATCTCAAAACCTACGTAGATTCATACAAGTTCCATGATGGGAAAGTGCGTTTTAATTCTCCATGTTGAGCAAATAATGAGGGTTACAACATGTTAAGAGGACAAGAGACATTTGAATTTCCATATTAATGATAAAAATTTGAAAGAAATAAAATACTAGTAGCTGTTTATCATCTTCTACAAAAATCATTCCTTTAAGAATATATCTTAATAATCTAATTTTTGTTTTGTGTTGAGGTATACTTAGAACAGTTTAATAACTTTTCGGATAATTTTCCTATTTTTTTTCTTTTTTTTCTTTCTTGCTTTTTTTTTTGGTCCTTAATGTTGTAGAAATGCTTCGTGTGATTGAAATTTAATTTGAAGGCTACACTGCTTTAAAATTATAACTTTTTAATATAATATTTTGAAACTTGTCTTCTATTGCTTTGGTGGCTCATTCTAACATTTCACAAACATAAAATTATTTGGACAGTTTTTTAAAAAAATTATGGTGCGGATTTCAATTATTTTCTGTAATATTAATATTTCAATTCAAATTTCTAAGAGCTAAAGTCTTTATTTTGAGATTATGTAACGGTGGAAATATGGTAAAATCATTATTTTAAACGTCAAAGATAAATTTAAATAAACACGAACAAAACGGCAAAAGATTATTAGCCACCCAATGAGATATTGTTTTAGGGGGATCATTTTTGGCGTACCAGATCATTTTTGGCGTACCAGATCACTTTTGGCGTACCTGATCACTTCTCAATTTCTTATCGTTTGCTTCAGTTTTAATTACATTTAGCTCAAATAGTTTAAATGTACTAATTTAATATTTATTATTTTATAACTTATAATTTATTATTAATTTATAATTTATTAATAATTAGCTTAAATATATTCAATTTAATAATTTATCGTTTGCTTTCATTTTAATTACATTGAGCTTAAATATATATTTTATTTAATAGATTTAATTTTAATATCGGAAAAGTAATAATTAATTTTAATTAATTTTTAGTATCGGAAAATTTTGCTATTGTTCCTTTCTGGATGTTTCATCGTTTACTTTAATTCTTATACTTAATTGAGTAATATAATAATAATTATAAAATAAAATGCACTTTGGATAGCTAAATATGTTCTTTGCAAAATTTTGCAGAGGACGTGTTTCTCTTTATAACTATTTTTGCATTATTAAAAATGTTAAACATTTTTAAAACGTTTCTTTTATGATATATACACACAATATTATAAAATATTTGTTCCGAATTACTCGAAGATAAAAGAAATTTGAGATTTAAGCATTTAGTGTTATGTATCATTTTGAATATATAAAAAAAATGTCTCAAGATCTTTAACGACGTCTCTTAAAAATAATGAGAACTAGGAATTCATTGTCGTCCTCAACATTTGATAGCCCTAAAAGTTTTTAAGTTTGTTATCAAGAGCCCTCGGTCAGAAAAATAAAAAAACTAACTGAAATTTAATCCTATATGTTTTCCGATGTCAAATTTTTTTTAAAATAAAAGATGTATTCTTACGTGGTTGAATGTTTTTTACAGTGCAGGATGAGTGCGTGAATAAATAAGCAAGTTCTTTTACAGGAAATCTAAATTTTATTTTGAGACTCCCTTGTAAATACAATTAACTTTATTTTTAACAGGAAAAGATTAATACACATATTAATACATCATAGCCAAATATTCCAACCTTACACGATCACAATAATAATCCCAATGTACAGAATGAGAAGTTCATTTTTTCTTGACACATTAATTGGTTTATGATATATTTGTTCTTCAAAATTACATTCTGGAACCTTCCGGATTCATCTAAGGACAACTGGTTTTGTCCAAAAGATGTATTCTCTTACACTGTAAGATCACCTTTTTGACCATAGTAGACCTTTTGCAGGGAAAACAATGATTTCCCAAATTTTCTTAACTACATACGACCTCTCTATAATACACTGTTTAGGACTAGGACATTTAAGTCATTTCCGTATTAACAGGCAGGTAACACATGGATCAATACGTCCCGAGACTAACATTGAAAACAACATTTTTTTTGCAAAATTTTTTTTTATTCATCAACATAACACCTTTTGTTATATCACCTTTTAGGATTGATACAATCGTCCAACGCTTTCAAATCTTTTTTTTTTTTTTTGTTTGTTTGTTTTGTTTTCCCCCACCCCAAAAAAAATTTCTTTTTTTTTTTTTTCGCAAGAATCTTTTTTGTTGCGAGTAATAGCGTATAAACAGCTTTCCTGATGATCATCGACTCGTTGCTGTTTTGTTCCATCGAAAAGCAATCGCGCACCACTTGGAAAAAACCTTTTCATGCTCGATTTTTCGCAGAGGATGTAAATCACTTCCATATGATATCTGTATCATCGCATCTCGCGGGCTTCACTTTACGATCTTTCATTATAATTTTTGTCTCACTTACATTTTTCCGGTGCGACGGCTTACAGGTCTACGAGCGTTCGCTCATTTGTGTGTACGACCAGTTTAAACTCGAACCACCCGACAAATCGTTGCTTGATGGACAAGGTCGGTAATTTACATTTTCAATCATTGTTTCTGCTTGCACGGTGTTTTTACCCATTAAAAACAATGTTTTATCAGAACACAAACTCGGTTTTTCCATTTTTTAAACCAACGCTAACGACTTTACTCAACCTCGATAACTCAGCTGTTTCTGGTCCGATCGATTTCAAATTTTGACACGTTTCAAGAAAGGTTGGCTACTCTAGAAAAGACCTGGTTACTGGTTTACTACGAGCGCCATCCTCTGAGGTTAGTCTCGGAACTTGTGACGCTGTTCATATATGATTCTTAGAATTTCGCTGAATAATTTGTGTGAAGTATCTCACAGAAACATTTTTATTTTCATTCGAAGATGAATTCTATACCATATTATCCATTACTTCGTACCTAGAATCGTTTCTACATTTATTGATATCGGTCATGCAAGACTCATTTTTGTAGAAAGTTTTTGTCTCTTTCCATCCTTTTTGAATCTTTTAAGATATTTCAAAGTAGTACGATATTCTGAGATTTACTTGTATGAGAAAGTTCAATTGACTATCCACCAATGAACTCTTTTCAACGCATTTAATCTGGCATATGTTTAGACAGTATTTCACTTCTCGGACGCAAGATCTTCTGGCTTATTTTTTTTCTTTAACCAAATAGTTGCTGCTGTTGCTAAGTTACCACTTGTTTCAGGTGGGTAGAGGCACTGCCTTGTGGAAATATTACAATTTCAAATTTTTTATTTTAACAAACAAAATAGATGGGGTTAATTAAGATTTCTTAAGACATCAATTGATTATATAACAAAGGTATACGCCACAAATATTGTTTTAATACATGTTTTTTTAATTGTCAACTAAAGCAAGCGGACATTGCATAGCAGGGCGAGATTAGGAACGACTAAAGTTACGAGTTAGTATGACGTCAGTATTTTGATAAATAGCTTTACTTTTCATTTATTGGAGGACTTCAATCCAACGCAAATTAGTTTTCAATTCATGATGGATTAGTGTCGAACACTGAACTTACGATAAGTGGATAATTTTTGCTAATATAAAAGGTTTTTGTTACAAAATCGAAGGAAGATTTAGATATTTTATTATCATTCATTTTTAAGTTACTTATCAGACGATACGGACACAACCGCTACTTTTCATTTAAATGTAGATGGAACCGCTGAATACTGACTTTAGTATATTAAAGACTTGAAAAAAGGACTTGAAATCTTTTTCCAATAACAAACAATCACATTTAATTGTATATTCTGGATATAAAAAGCTAACATTATAATCTTTACATCAATAATTATTTCTCTTAAATATTTTAGTGCACAGTGTATGTTCTTACAGGTCGCTTGCTATTTAAAAAAAACAAAACAATTAGCATATGATGATTTATATTAACCTAACGAGAATCAATATTAGTTTTTAATGAATATGCAATTTCTTTCATGTCCTAAGTTAAGTGATGATTTTTTATTAAGAATAATGTCATCAAGAATAATACTTGTTAAGTTGGAATATTGCCATTTCTCCTCTATTTCTTAAATTAAGATTTATCATGTCACCCGTTAATCAAAGGATAACACCTAGAATCTTTATTTAAGTTTTCCAAGAAGTCTGCAAATAAAATCTCCAGCTCTTAAATGTTTTTTTAAATTAGTTTTAATTCAATGCCAATGCTTTCTGCTCTAACCAAAAGATAACCTTTTAAGGTATCTTTGAACATCAATCACAATAATCTTCTGAATTCTCGAAGCCTGTACACTTAACACATCTTCGAGTCATTTTTCATTTTTCCTGCGTCGATCGTTAGAATTAAATGACATTTTGACTTCATCCTGTCATCAAGAAAATTTTTAAGTATGAAAAAATATATATTAAATATATTTTCTTATTTAAGCTCTGGATGTCATAAAATGATATGATGTTAAATTCTTACGAAATTTATTCATGTATCTTGCAGGCATTTTTTGTAGATAAGCTTTGTAGTCTGAAAAATACTAACAAAAGGTGTGTTTACCTTCTTAAAACAATAAACCATATTCATCTGCTTTATTTTATAAAGAATAAAAACATTCTAAGAGGTATATTGTGTGAACGCAATGTAATTTATTAATTACCAAAGCTTAAATATATGATAAGATAATAATTTATTGGACAAACATTATATGTGTATATATAATGCTATTACACATATATATATAATATAATAATTGTATGTAGTAATGATGTATTACATTCTGAAATAACTGTTGTCCATTTTAACAATGTTTCCATTCATTCGAGCATAATGAGTTGGCAAGAAAATCTTGAATTAAGAAGTTTTATTAATCTTGCGCGTGAAAGCGGTTACGTAGTGATAGCCGTGCAGGCAGAGAAAATCTACGTCCGCTCGATTCCGTGAGTTATAATGCAAATTTGAGGAAGCCTAATGCTTACTTTCGTAGTAGCTAAGTGAAGGAGAGCAAAGTACCATGGAATTTATATGCCAGGACTTTTTTCAGGTCAAGTGGTATTGAATATGAAGGGATCTTTAGGTACTTTACTTTGACATTAGTTAATAATGAAATTATCATTAATTATATAACACATATATACATTCATTGTCATAAAATTTGCGCACCTAGGAAGAGTTGTCAGAATGAAACGAAATTTTACTTACGTAAGTACACATAGTCTGTCCAACTTGCCATCCTAAATGATCCCAGATTTGCTCGATCATTGACAAATTTGGGGATCAGAATAGGCAGGGAAGGACGGAAACGTTGCAAGAGACAGTCCTGTAAGACCCTTGCTATGTGTGACGAGCAATGTCCTGTTTGAAAAATGGCTCTAGAGCCCTTCCACAAGGGTCACACATGTGGTGAAAGAATGTCAAGAATGTACCTCTGGGCTTTTCATGGTGCCGTGGATCAATATTAGAGGTATGTGTCGTAGCCGTGGCATCCCAGATCATCACACCAATTGTGCGACAGTGTACCTCTACAGCAAGGTAGGATTGAGACATTCACCATGGACTCCACATACGTACAAGACTGTCATCATAGCCCCACATTGGAATCTGTATTCGTCACTAAAAGGCGACCCAATTCCACGTTCAAATTTGTATTTCCAATGTCCACGAGCTCCACTCCAAGCAGAGCGACGATGAGTGATTGTCAATGGCAGTATACGGAATAGAGCGCCGCGATAGCAACTTTCCATCCGGTCAGGCTCCTTGCAATAGGTACGGATTAACACAAGAAGCTCGTAGTGAAGATGTGGCCTGTGTATGGGTGGTGGACAACGAGATAATTGGCTCTATATTGGTGCGTGCTGTGATTCTCGACTATTAGTGTCGAGGTGTCCTGAGCCTGGCCGCAGCGTAACAGACCTTTCTTTTTTATCCACAGTCTCCAGCTTTCCTCTCAGTAAAGTCGAACGGCAAATGCTTGAGCTACTTGCCGGAATTGTCCCTCAGTTATCCATCTTCTCTTTGATTCTGCCGCGAACTCCTGACAGCAGCTCGTCTCTCCGACCAGTGTAATGGCATCTTTAACTAAAAAGTGTGCCTGCAGCAGAGATTAAATATACACCAATGAAGTTCTGGATTGTCTCAGCACAAAATCTAAGTAGAACGAAAGTTCAATGCCCACTAGTGACATTACGCAATGCGCAATCACGTTGCATCTCAACAAAATTTTACATGTCTGCCTGACGTATCTTCATGCTAAAGATTTCGTAACAATCCATTCCCCACTTTGTGCACAAATTTGTATGGCAATGAGTGTATCTATTTGCATTCATGTCCTGGTCTAATGGATCAAGTTTTTTGAGGATGATAAAATATACATAATGAAACATTTTTCGATAACATTGCGGAAGGATTGGAAAGGAAGGTGTAGGTGAAAAGCAAGAAATATTGAGAAAAAAACCTTTTTTTATTCATTATTAATTAGAATAAGTGCTATAATAGGTTATCACCTTGGATACAGACTTGGTATCGTTTTGCAAATGACTGGCGACCTTTTCCACAGAAGGTGACACTTTTTTCACGGGGTTGTAGCATCAGAGGAAAGTTTTGAATTGGACTTCATCGAATCTTCATCAGAATCTTATAGGTGAGTGTCTTAAAACATTCCCATAAGAAAAAATCGATGTTGATTAATGTGGTACCTTTCTAGAATGAACTGATGTATTCTCACATTAGTGCAAAAATGTATTGGGATATTTTGATGAAATTATGGTATTTCGAACGGCAATTAAAACATTAATAAATTTTCTAGTTGTACCATTTCCAAATGCATCTTACTTTTGAGAGTAATATAAGCAAGAAGTATGAGGAAATTATTCACATTACTCAATTACTCAATACAATAACACAGATTCTCTCAGCCTTTTAAGTGCATAAACACTGCGGGGACTTACCCCCCCATTAATGGTCAAATATTTCAGCCTTTATATTACAG
>BMAW01005023.1:41525-56309 GCA_019974015.1 Nephila pilipes
CGCCATGACTTTGCCAGCTGACTGCTGCGTTTTCGGACGCTTCGGACGGCTTTCGCCAGCTGTGCGCCACTCAGATGACTGCCGCTTCGACTCTGGAGTGTAGTGATGTATCCATGTTTCGTCCATGGTCACGTAACGACGCAAGAAATCTTTTTTGTTGCGAGTAAATAGCGATAAACAGCTTTCGGAATCATCGACTCGTTGCTGTTTTTGTTACATTGAAAGCAATCGCGGCACCCACTTGGAAAAAACCTTTTTCATGCTCAATTTTTCATGAAGGATAGTAAATACACTTCCATATGATATCTGTGTCATCTCAGCAATCTCACGGAGCTTCACTTTACGATCTTTCATTATAATTTTTGTCACTTCACTCACATTTTCCGGTGTAACGGCTTCCACAGGTCTACCCGAGCGTTCCGCGTCATTTGTGTCGGTACGACCACGTTTAAACTCGGCAAACCACCGACAAATCGTTGCTTTTGATGGACAAGAGTCCGGGTAACATTTTTCAATCCATTGTTTCGCTTGCACGGTGTTTTTACCCATTAAAAAACAATGTTTTATCAGAACACGAAACTCGGTTTTTTCCATTTTTTAAGCAAACTACAAAACGACTTTACTCCAACCTCGATAACTCAGCTGTTTCTGGTCCGATCGATTTAAAATTTTGACACGTTTCAAGCAAAGGTTAGTACTCTAGAAAGACCTGGTTACTGGTTTACTACGAGCGCCATCTCTGGGTTAGTCTCGGAACTTATTGATCCATGTGTTATATATGATTCTTAGAAATATTCGCTGAATAATTTGTGTGAAGTATCTCACAAAACATTTTATTTTCATTCGCAAAGATGAATTCTATACCATATTATCATTACTTCGTGCCTAGAATCGTTTCTACATTTATTGATATCAGTCCCATAAGACTCATTTTTGTAGAAAGTTTTAGTCTCTTCCATCCTTTTGAATCTTTTAAGATATTTCAAAGTAACGATATTCTGAATTTACTTGTATGAAAGTTCAAAATATTGAAAACATCCACCAATGAACTCTTTTCAACGACAATCCTGGCGTATGTTTAGGACGGTATTTCACTTCTCGGACGCAGATCTTCTGGCTTATTTTTTTCTTTAGACCAACAATAGTTGCTGCTGTTGCTAAGTTACCACTTGTTTTCAGGTAGGTAGAGGCACTGCCATTGTGGAAATATTTCACAATATTATTCAAATTTTTATTTTAACAAACAAAATAGATGGGGTTAATTAAAGATTTCTTAAGACATCAATTGATGTATAATAACAAGGTATACGCCACAAAATATTGTTTAATACATGTTTTTAATTGTCAATAAAGCGAAGCGGACATTGCATATGCAGGGCGAATTAGGAACTGACTGACAATTACGTAGTTACAAGTATGACGTCAGTATAACGATAAAAGTTTTACTTTCTTATTCATCCTCCTTTGGGAAAGAGTGACTTCAAAATCCAACAAATTAGTTTTCCAATTCGATGATGGGTGTGTCGAACACAATGAACTTTTTGACAAAATTGAATAATTTTGCTAATATAAAGGGATTTTTGTTACAAAATCGGAAGATTTAGATATTTTATTATCATTCATTTTTTTAAGTGTACTTATGGCAGAGATGACGGAACAAACACGAACCGCTATTTCATTTAAATGTAGATGGAACCGCTGAATACTGACTTAGCGTAATATTAAAGACTTGAAATAAAAGGACTTGAAATCTTTTTCCAATAACAAAACAATCGAACATTTAATTGTATATTCTGCGATATTAAGAAGCTAACATTATAATGCCTTTACATCAAAATAATTATTTCTCTTAAATATTTTAGTGCCACAGTGTATGTTCTTACGAGAGTGTACGCTTGCTATTTAAAAGAAAAACAAAAATTAGCATATGATGATTTATAATTAACCTAACGAGAATCAATTAGTTTTTAATGAGGAATTTATTTAATTTCTTTCATGTCCATAACGCTAGATTAAGTGATGATTTTTATTAAGAAATAATGTCATCAAGTAAAACTAATACTTTTAAGTTAATTTTGGAATATTGCCATTTCTCCTCTATTTCTTAAATTAAGATTTATCCTTTAATTTCACCCGTTAATCAAAGGATAACACCTAGAATCTTTATTTAAGTTTCCAAGAGAGAAGTCTACCAAATAAAATCTCCAGCTCTTAAATGTTTTTTAAATTAGTTTTAATTCAATGCCAATGCTTTCTGCTCTAACCAAAGATAACCTTTTAAGGTATCTTTGAACATCCGATCGTAATCTTCTCGAATTCTCCGAAGCCTGAAATTGCACTTAACACATCTTCGAGTCATTTTCTTACATTTTTTTTCCCTGCGTCGATCGTTAGAAATTAAATGACATTTTGACTTCATCCTGTCATCAAAGAAAATTTTTAAGTATGAAAAATATATCGTAAATATATTTTTCTTATTTAAATGCGGATGTCATAAAATGATATGATGTTAAATTCTTACGAAATTTATTCATGTATCTTACGCACGAGGCATTTTTGTAAGATAAGCTTTTGTAGTCTGAAAAATACTAAGATAAGATATAAGATTAATGTTTACCTTCTTAAAAACAATAAACCATATTCATCTGCTTTATTTTATAAGAATAAAAACATTCTAGAGGTATATTGTGTGAACGCAATGTAATTTATTAATTACTTAAAGCTTAAATATATGATAAGATAATTTATTGTGAATGAAAAACATTATATGTGTATATATAATGCTATTACACATATATATATATATATGTGTATGTGTGTGTGATGTATTACATTCTGAAGAATAACTGTTGTCCATTTTAACAATGTTTCCATTCATTCGAGCATAATGAGTTAACTTGAAAATCTTGAATTAGAAGTTTATTAATCTTGCGCGTGAGAGAGGCAGTTACGTAGTGATAGCCGTGCAGGCAGAGAAATCTACGTCCGCTCGATTCCGTGAGTTACATAATGCAAATTTGAGGAAGCCTAATGCTTACTTTCGTAATCGTGGCTAAAGTGAAGGAGAGCAAAATTTTCCCTTCTTGGAATTTATATGTAAGGACTTTTTCAGGTCAAGTGGTATTGAATGAAGGGATCTTTAGGTACTTTACTTTGACATTAGTTAATAATGAAATTATCATTAATTATATAACACATATATACATTCATTGTCATAAAAATTTGCGCACCTAGGAAGAGTTGTCAGAATGAAACGAAATTTTACTTACGTAAGTACACACTTAGTCTGTCCAACTTGCCATCCTAAATGATCCCAGATTTGCTCGATCGATGACAAATTTGGGGATCGGGCAGGCCAGGGAAGGACGGAAACGTTGCAGAGACAGTCCTGTAAGACCCTTGCTATGTGTGAGCGAGCAATGTCCTGTTGAAAAATGGCTCCTAAGAGCCCTTCCATAAAGGGTCACACATGTGGTGAAGAATGTCAAGAATGTACCTCTGGGCTTTCATGGTGCCGTGGATCAATATTAGAGGTGACCGTATGTCGTATGCGATGGCATCCCAGATCATCACACCAATTGTGCGACAGTGTACCTCTCTACAGCAAAGGTAGGATTGAGACATTCACCATGGACTTCCACATACGTACAAGACTGTCATCATAGCCCACATTGAATCTGTATTCGTCACTAAAGGCGACCCAATTCCATTCGGTTGTATTCCAATGTCTTTGAGCTCCACTCCAAACGGAGGCGACGATGAGTGATTGTCAATGGCAGTATACGGAATAGGCGCCGCGATAGCAACTTTCCATCGGTCAGGCTCCTTGCAATGGTACGGATTAACACAGAAGCTCGTAGTGAAGATGTGGCCTGTGTATGGGTGGTGGACAACGAGATAATTGGCTCTATGTGTGCGTGCTGTATGATTCTCGACTATTGGTGTCGAGGGTGTCCTGAGCCTGGCCGCAGCGTAACAGACCTCTTTCTTTTTTATCCACAAGTCTCCAACCTCCCTCTCAGTAAAGTCAGAACAGCTTAGATAGCGAGCTACTTGCCGAATTGACCACCAGTTATCCATCTTCTCTTTGATTCTGCCACTCTCGAACTCTGACAGCAGCTCAGAATGTCTCCGATGACGGTGTAATGGCATCTTTAACTAAAAAGTGTGCCTCTGCAACAGATTAAATATACGCAATCAAGTTCTGATTGTCTCCTTTAAAATCTAAGTAGAACGAAGTTCAATGCCCACTGGTGACATTACGCAATGCGCAATCACGTTGCATCTCAACTCATTTACATGTCTGCCTGACACGTATCTTCATGCTAAGTTTCGTAACAATCCCATTCTTACTTCTTTGTGCACAAATTTGTATGGCAATGAGTGTATCTATTTGCATTCATGTCCCTGAATTCTAATGGATCAAGTTTTGAGGGATGATAAAATATACATAATGAAACATTTTTTTTCGATAACATTGCGGGATTGGAAAGGAAAGGTGTAGGTGAAAAGCAAGAAATATTGAGAAAAAAAACCTTTTTATTCACATTATTAATTAGAATAAGTGCTATAATAGGTTATCACCAACTTGGATACAGACTTGGTATCGTTTTGCAAATGACTGTTTGACCTTTCTGAAGGTGACACTTTTTTCACGAAGGGTTGTAGCATCAGAGGAAAGTTTTGGAATTGGATCTTCATCAGATCTTCATCAGAATCTTATAGGTGAGTGTCTTAAAACATTCCCATAAGAAAAAATCGATATTTGATTAATGTGGTGTACTTTCTAAGTGGTTAGCTGATGTAATTATACACATTAGTGCAAAAATGTATTGGAATCTTATTTTGATGAAATTATGGTATTTCGAACGGCAATTGAAACATTAATAAATTTTCTAGTTGTACCATTTCCAGAAGTATCATACTTTTGAGGAGATGTCTCAGCAAGTATGAGGAAATTATTCACATTACTCAATTACTCAATACAATAACACAGATTCTCTCAACCTTTTAAGCTAGTGCATAAACACTGCCGGGGACTTACCCCCATTAATGGTCAAATATTTCAGCCTTTTATATTGCAACAAAATCATTCTTATAAAGATTTCATTCTAAAGTCAGTAAAGAGCATTTCTTTTCATTTCCGACCCATTGTTGCTATGCAAAAATGATTTATTTACATGTATTATATCTTACCTTACAGTTTAGTCATGAGTTCACGAATAATCTGCATATTATAATTAAGACTATATATATTATATGTAATTGAAATAATATATTTAATTGTGATAATATATATTATACATAAGGGACATGAAATTTTATATATATTATTTAAATTACATACATTTTGTCAATATTTACACAATATGAACTGAAATTATAATTACTTGAATCAGGAATCTTTCGAGTACGAGTAAAAGTACTGAATCTCATTTTTTATTCGTGAGACTGTGTCAAAAAGGGAACATTTACTGTAAAATTCTAGAAATACTTCTCTTCAAGAATGTATTTCTTCTTTTTATACTTTAACTTAAATTTCCCCGAAAAAAATATACCTCATTCCAAATTTTGCATATTTTTATCTAATTTGGAACATGTTTTTTAAGAAAACTCAACCCCTAAACGCTGAAATACATTTATTTTCATGCTACGATCAGTAGAAATTAATTATAAACATTAAATATTTATATCTCTTATTCTTAATAAAGGTCAATGGCAACAGCAAATACGGTATTTACGCTATACGTCATTTTTTAAAATTTAATCTTTTAAAGTTATAACTGAAGAAATTACTTAAATTTTTTTTGCAAACTTTAATAAATTTTGTTATTATATTTATTTTGAAATCATGGCATAGGAACTTTTACTAATACTGTTTAATGTGGTCGTAGCCATATAATTCGATCAGACAGTAAGAATGAAATACAATGTTTTTAAAATTAAAATTGGCCAGATAGATTACTTTTATTGGTATAAAATATTGTTTTGCAAATACTAAAATATATCAGTTTTGACGATTCATATATGAAATATATTTCCATTTGTTACGGGAAGAATTCACCAAAGGGAAATCATAACTAGATTTAGGATTGATTACTATGTTGAAATAAAGCAACAAATCACAAGCCAGAATTCACACTGTTGAATTACAGTTTTAAACAATTTTCAACGCCTTACAGTTCATAAAACAGTTATTACAAAATAGCAAATGACTTCATTGGAACAAATATAAAAAAATAACAATTGCATGTAAAAAAAATTAAACTGATCTACTACCAAATAATATTTTCAAAAAAGTTTTCAGTTGGAATTTCCAATACTGAGTACATACACTCTAAGTCAAAAAAGTGGCATCCAGAAGGAATGGTCAGATTGAAATGATATTTGAATACAAGTTGCTACTTACCAATCACAAGAAATGATTAAACATTGAGCGTGTATAAGGCAAAATTCAATTGCATAAATGGAAAACCATTACAACTCTCAATAGAATCTCAGGCCGGATTATTAGAATATCACTAATAACAACGCATTTAAAGAGGAAAAGCTGTGTAACAATATTTAAAAACTAATATAGTACAAGCAAATATAGTGTCAAACACACGTATTAACAAAAACTAAAAAAAAAAAAAAACATTCACAACATTGTATTGAAAGCCTACAATACTCTAATGAAATAGATGGTTTAAAATAATTCTTCCGGGCATGCCGTTATTTATCTGCCTGACTAAGAACACCGAATTACCGGCAGGCCGGACCGATGAAGTGCCGGATTATAGAAGTAGCTTAATATTTAATTCTTCGTTGCTAAAATAATCACAGTTATTGGTGTGGAAAATGGTGCGCCGATTCAATACCACCATTAATGTGTGGGGTTCCTTATCAATAATTATGTTATTAGAAACTTTGAAAATTAAGCTTCTCTAACATTTTATTGAAATTTTTGTTAGAGGCTGTTATAATGGCTGCATCTTAAAGATATTCACTGTGGGCCGAGAGACCAATGGGACGCCAGGTAGAGAATCTCGAACTAGGTTAAATTAATCAAAGTTGAGAGTAGGGGATATTTTCGTTCTATTTATTTGTCGTTGGCATTGATAAGTTAAATCTGGGTTTCGGTTAGAATTTTGTCGTAGCTTGCACCGCTTAAATTTTCATTCCCTTATTAATAATTAATATATATCGCGTTCATTTCAAGTAGAAGCCAATTTAATTTCTTCTCTCAAGCTCTTATAGTTTTAAATACGTTTTCTGAATGAAAAAAAACCACTGAATTCTTAATCTTGTGGGTCTGTATGCGAATGTGGACACTAAAATATTTATCGATGTAAATCCAAAAAATATTTCCTTTTTAAAACAAAAAAAAAAAAAAAAAAAAAAAAAAAAAAAAAGACTATAAAGAAAACGAATGCTACATTAAAGATACATATTAAAATCATATATTTCCGACTTATGTAACGTTGTGGAAGTACTTTTTTGGAAGATAGCTTGTTGATGTATACGTGCTCTTCAAGATCTAATCGGTGAGTTACAAAAATATTTCTAACAAACAATTAAGTAGCCATTTCCTTGAAATTCATTGTAATTTTGTACATTCCTCAAATGGAATACAAATAAATTAATAGTTTCAGATTTTCCTTTATTCCTTTTCATTCACTTGTAAAATAATTTTCAAGATCCCGCTTGATAATCGATTGAGAATGATTGGAATACCTACCAAACAATCTATAAAAGATAGTATTTAAAAAAAAGTCCTTTAAATTATCTGATATTTAGTGTTTTAACATTAATAAGCATTTTTTATTCTTCTTCTACCAGAGTTAGTTTTGAAAAAGTACTTGATTAAACATTGTAAGTTGTTTGAATCAAAATAAGTAAATTCAAATAAATATTTATTACCTTTCAGTAAAAAATGGTTGCTCACAAAGAAGTTATTTTCACTAGACAAACTTCGAACTCTGTAATGACTATTTTTTACTAATTCTATATTTCAAATCAGTTACCATAACAGTTACAGCAATATTTATTTAAACCAAGGTAACATTCGCTACCAAACGATTTTTTTCAGATATTAAATTAATCATTGAAAGAAAATTTAAGATAAATAATTTACTATTATAAATTTATATAATGAATGAATATAATATGAATGTAAATATATTAATAAAATATTATTTTTAAGTTATCAGCACTCTCTATGCATGAGTCACGACTTTCAACATACGCAAACAACTATCTCCGTTTATAAGAAAATAATTACTTTATATTTAGGCTAGTTTAATTTTTATGTTACGAATATTTTATGTTTAATCTTTTATCCTTGTTCAAACCATTTTCTTTTTCTTTTATATAAAAAAGGCAAAAAAGAGAAACTATGTATCAAATGAAAATGTCTGTTTGATAAAAAAAATAGTAATTTTAAAAAAGAAAACAAAGGCTGCTAAATGAATAAAATGACGTCATCAATAGTATAATTTATTCATGATATAGACGTAATTAATATAATTTCAACTAAAATAATGCAAAAAAAAATTATTTCTCTTGGGACTGTATTATAATTTTATGTTTTAATTTACTGTTTATTATCATAATTTCAATTCACATATAATTGATCTTTATTTATCTACATTTCAGATATTACTTCATTTTCTTTTTCAATTTCTAAAATTATTATTTTTGAAATCTTAATTGTATACCATTAAACTTATTTCTATTTTGAGGGAAAATTATTTTAGTTATTCGTTTATAAATATTCTTTACAAACTTGTTTCTAAGAATAGTAGAATGCTAAAATATTCATAACAAAATTAAATAAAATTATTATAAAAATCCCCATCCATCAAATCCATAACTTGATTTAATTTATTTACAGAAAGCAACAAAATAACCACGAACATTCATCTATTGTTTTGAGGGAGAAATGGAACAAAAAACAGAACTCTTTTGAAAAAGGAATTAAATTAACCCACGACGATGTCCACATTTTGAGCATTTATTTGTTCCTCTTTTTATAACTTAAGACATTCATCCTAAATATAAAGTTGATGACAACACGCATTTTATTCTTCTTATGTTTTTGTAACTTATGCGTTGTTTACATTTAATGATCTGTAAATAGGAAATTAACAATATTTTTTTAAAAAAAATTATGAGAAAAACATTTAAGGTTAAGCATTTTAATTTATAAATGAAACGTTTTGCTGTATAACGATTGTAACGATCTTTTTCTTTGGATTTTCCTTTTCTTAAGAAAAACCAGAAATTATTAATTAAAAATAATGTAAATACACTTTTAAAACCTGTTAAAAAGCAACATATTTTTTTATTTCTATGAAACTACTTTAAGTATGAATATTTCTAGAAGGTCTTGCGTCAGGGATATACTATTGTTGATCGTCTTTTAATAAGAAAAAAGTCCACTTAGTTTAAAAGAATTTTTACCCGAGCAATTGTAAATGTATTCCGAAATTCTTTGGAAAATACTGCATTTATCCTTTTATCAGAAGCAATAAACACAAACACATGAACCTACAATAGTAAAAACTCAAAGTTTGCTCAAGCACTACATTCAGCAATTCAAATCACAGTATCGCAGAAATACATATTGTCTTTAAACTCCCTTCTCATATACACACATAGTAGCTCATTTTTATATCCTTGTCCTAGAAGCTTCGAAAAATTTCGCCAAATTTGGCGACATTTAGTGATTAAACGTCAGCTCGTTTGTCGCAAAGCAGGTTTTGATTGTTTATTAATGTCTCACTTAAAAGTAACACAAAAACTATTGGTGATGGACCTCGGAATTTTGAACCTCGGACAATTGACGAGGATGACTCTTGAGCTGTAACCCCCTTCCAAATTTCCCCACCACTCCAACGGGGTAACTATGAACTTCTACCAGATTTAACATGCACCAGCCTCGAATTTTTATTGACATCAAGACTCAAGACCTCTATTCGACAGGAACAATGCCAGCCTCGAACTTGCGATCATGACCAATCTGTGACCTCACCACATAAAAAAAACAGCCTTAGTAAAATCTGTATGAAAAAGATATTACAAATTGTACAATTACAAAAATGTGTATTTTAAATGAAGATAATTCTTGTAAAGAATTACCTATTCGAAGTAACTGAGTTTTACTATTTAAAAATCAATGAATAAGATATATGGACTATTGAGAGTATATCGAAAATAAATTACATTAGACTTGCTGGAAAAGTAATGCCTCTATAACCCTAATTCTTATTATTTTGTTACCCTATATTCATAGTACCCATTGTACCTGAAAGTTAGATATACCCTTTGTAGGATGCATTATTCATTTTCTGGCATATCCCAATCTATTTTTTTCGCACTTGAATCAACGCGTTACTAATCAAACCCTTCAGAGAATATAGATGAACCGATTCGAAAGAACTGAATGTTCTGATTCTCAACACCAGGCCTATTGGTTGGGGTTAACGATATGCATTCTGGAGCATTATAACAATACAAAGCTGTGACGTTAGAACATTTGCGATTTCCTCTCCACTAATATCGGATACTTTATTGGTCAATTGAACTGCAACCATTACAATTCCTTGCCAACCAAATGAAACGTTCTTCTGATTCTTCTGATTAGTTAAATTCTATAAGTATAGTGATATGTAAGCAAAATAGAATTAAAAGGAAAGAGAAGGGAGATACAGAATGTCAACAAGCTGATAGGTATTGTAGATTGGAGTGAACAGTGTAGTTAATCTTCTAAAATGATAGTAGTGGAAATGACTCTGTATCAGAATAATAAGTGTCAAATCTGCTTTATTTAGGAAGTGTGTGAATCGGAATGTGTGATTTGGTAAGCGAAGACTTTATTATTTGAACATAATAAAAGTTAACGGAGTTAATAGGGATTCAAGAGAGAACGATCTAGCATATTCTTTGATAAATAATAAAGTGTGTTGTCCTTTTCTTTCGTATTTTCGGTTGGAATTCAATTCAATTGGAATTTGAGTTTATTGACTATATGCGTTGATTTTAAGATGGGTGTTGAGTTAAATAATGAAGGAAATAGGTCACACACAAAAAGACTATCAAGAAAAAAAGACATCACCTTGGAATGTTTCCTTATTCATGCCATTTCACTCTCAGGGTCGGCAGCGGTAGCCTAGTGTCATGGCCCCGGACTTGTGAATGGCGGATTTCATCAAGCCGTGGATTTGAATTTGATGACACTAAAGACCAACCTAGTAGGCGGGGTAAATGCACCTTAAATGTCGTAGCTCAAAGTCCTCCCAATGGCGTGGTGTAGAAGTTAGGAGAGAGAGGTTCCAGGTCAGGTGTCGTCCTCGTCACTTGACCGAGGTTCAAAATGACGACGTCTATCGCCAATACTGTTGCATCTCGTGTTGCATCTAGTGTGACGTCAATTAAACTTATCAATCACTCTCAGTGTTCAATTCTCCAAGAAAAATCGTGTTCGAAATTGAAAGCCCAAACTTAAGAAACTGTGCATGTCATACACTAAAATACAGAATTTATTCGAATTAAGAGATATACAAGGCAATTTATGTAGATTTTGGAAGCATTTACGTAAAAAAGATTTGAAGCATTAAAAAAAAAAAATTAAGTGATTTAATAGAAAAAACATACTTTCTTAATACAAAAATTTAACGGACTCTTTGTAAATAACGCAGACGCTAAAATTTCTGTGTGAGTTTAAAAGTGTATTAAATGTTTTCAAAATAAGTAAAAATTAAATTTTTAATTTTTAATACAAAAAAAATTAAGATGTTAAACCTATATTTTAACCAATAATTAGGTATTAGGAGTCACGTTCAGTAACTATTTCTCTTTTTGGTAATAATTACAAAAAAAGTTAAATTATTCACAATGAGTATTAATTAGTAAAAAATAAGCGTATTTTGAGCCCTAGGCTCCACAGAAGCAATTGTTATTCGATAAAAGGAAATACTTTCTTCATATTCCTAATGCATTTTTATTTTTTCAAGCAAAACTTTCTGAGGTGCAAAAACGTTGGAAATGTTAACAACAAAAAGAATAAAAACAGACTGATATAAAATATTAAGTTAAATTTATTCTAGCAATATAAATATACATTAAGCTATAGAAATCTAATTATTATAATCAAAATATATTATAGCTTCAATCCTTTGCACCTAAAACCCTGTTGCCTTTATTTCATGCCTATGTATTTTTGTCAACGCCATTTTCTCAAAACCACAACATACTAGTGAATGTATACTAGTGAACTACTAGTGAACATACTACTAGTGAACATACTACAACATACTAGTGAAGTAAATAGTGTAAATAGTGTTATGTATTGCTTCAAGCATTAAAGTATTTTTATTAGTTTCAATGATAACTGAAACATCCTCAAAAAAACGTTTATAATTTTTCATTCAAAAAAAAAAATGCAACCTCTGAAAGGTTGTTTACATGTTCGCTACATCTCATTATTTTATCTATATCCAACCTCCAAAAAAAATAAATTACTGTGATATCTACGGCACATATATAAGTAAATTTTCAGATGGTTGTTTTCAAAGGATTTTCCCCTCTTCACTAATACAGTTTTGCAAACACATAGAAGCGAACAAAGAAATCGATTACACAAAACATACAGTTTTAAATTACAAAAGATCATTTTAGAAAAAAAAGATATGATACAAAATAGAAGATTTACCTAATAAAGAAGTTGCTTCCTATTATAAATTTGTGAGAAATATCTCTCACACATATTAATCATAAGAAAATAATAATAAAAAAAAACTGACAAAAGTCAGACTTTCTATTAAGAGTGGAGTAGTGTTTTGGTTTGAAATGGTCTAAAGTATCTCACAATTATTTTTTGAAACAAACAAAATAAATTAAAAACAGATTAAGACTCGATTAATTATCGTGTACTTTGGAAATTCAAAATCAAGGGGTCGAAAGAAGAAACGAACTGAATAGTTTAGTTCTTTGAAATAGCTTAACGATAAAATTGATAAGTTATTTCGAAATTTTTTAAATACATTAAATTAAATTTTCATGAATATGGCACTCTGGCATTTTCAAACATTAAGATATTCAGAATAAAGAAACATTTATCAATGATTAAATAAATTTTTAAAGTACATTTTTCTGAGCTTTGGTATTAATTCGTTTTAAACACGTTCAAAAATCTCACTGCCATAACTATAATAAATAATCTTTTCACTAGAATTGGCTTAAAAGATCTTATATTTCCTTTATTTGCCTACTACGTAATTAAAAATAAATAATTGATGCGTTTTAAAAGTTAAACAGCAAAACAAAATCCTTTCCTTTTTTTAAAAAGATTGTTTACTTAGTTTTATTCGCTTTGTACTCGTATACGATAGTGATTTCAGCAAAATGGTTCAAGTGACGTAACACAGTTTCGTACATTTAAAAATAAAAAAGCAAGGAAGGTTCAATATTCAATATAAATGATATAATTAAGCTAAAACAAATTCATAATTATTACTGAATTAATTATTTTTATACCTCAATTGCATATTCATGTGTATAAATAAATATGTAGAAAATTGAAAACACTCTTAAAAGTATATATCGGAGAACAGGATATGAGTACTAAAAACATCTATTCTGAATTTTGCATCCCTAATAAAAAAATATACAACGAATAATTTTTGCATTTGTAAGGTGAGCAATTTTTTACAATGAAAATGAGGACGAAAAAATTAAGAAAAAGTACAACGTAAGTGAATCAAACAATTTATTAATTCAAACCAAAATACACTAATTATGCAAACATACTATTTAATTATTTAACTAAACGAATATTTTCCAATCGAATGAAAAATTTTTGTCACTATATCATTTTGTAACACTATACTGGAAATTTCAGAACAAGAAATGTCCTTCATATTGAATTTTACTGTAAGTGCTGCAGCTGGAGTATCAACATTCATCCTTGATTTCTCACTTGTCCAAAATTCATTACCAATGGAAAAAACTCTTTCTTTCAGCTGCATTAGTTCCAGGGCAGCACAACGTAAATTCAACAAGAATAACTAAATTTTCATACGGAATGTGTTTGTTTTTGAAATGGTTAAATATTTCCACCCATCTTTCATCGATTTCAACATATTGATTTTACCATAGTTCTAATTTATAAAATTTTAAATATACATTCAGTTTTCTAATTTCTTCAAACAGACGATTGTCATCAATTTTAATAACAGACATTTCTTTCTAAAAAAACTCAACACCATTTTCAATATATCTGCCCAATTTACTTACGATGCAGTCGAAACACACTATTGAAAACTTAGTTCCTGTGATATTTGTTTCAGACCATTCTTCGATATATTGGAAAGATGTTTGGTAAAAAATTCTGCATTTCTTTGGTGCACTTTTCCGTTATGCTCGGATTTGATTCCTCAAAGTTTGACAATTTTCCTTTTACTATTAAAGAAATAAATTTTTCTTGAAATCGTAAAATTTTTCTTCAAATTTATGTTTTAAATAAACTTTTATAGTCGAAATATGTTCACCTTCAACCTTTTGAATCGTTTTGTGGAAAATAGGTACCTGATTATGTACAAAATACATTAATATGTTCAATAATTCACAATTGAAAAAAAGATTCCAGAATTTTCGAGCATTTGTCTAAAATTAAAAAAAAAAAAAAAAATGAATGGAGAGGCTCAAATAATTTTAATACACGCTCTGTTGAAGGTGTCAGAGCGAGCCATTAAACTTGTGAATGTCCTAAAAGTTCATCGTATTCAACATTCGTGTAACAGT
>BMAW01005028.1:0-37891 GCA_019974015.1 Nephila pilipes
ACTTTTTTTTCTTCGCATCTTCTTTTCCTCTGCGTGGAAGAAAAAAAAAAAGTGGCTCGCCAAGAGCAAAGGAGTAAAGGAGATTATCTCGAGTTGCGGAAAAAGCACCCGGAGGCGTGACTCGGCTCGCCAGGAGCAAAGGAGTCCAGGAGATTATTCGTATTATTTGGATGGGGGAATAAACATCCGGAGGAGCGACTCACCCGGAGTCGGAAAAAAGTGATTCATCATAGTAGCATCACTAAATAGTGTGACCCGCCAGGCGTCGATTATTAATGCATCAAGTCGCAAGAGTACTTCAAAAAGGGGTGAGTACTTTTATATTTCTTGAGTTGTTTTTACAATTTAAGTGAAGAATTTGGTTTAAAATTCTTAGACAATTTTTTATGATACTCTAGTGTTTATTCTTGTATGGGAACATTTTTTGTGTGTTGTTTCTAGAGAATAGAAAATTGTTGGTAGTATTTGTACTTGATATATATATATATATATATATATATACTGTTATTGTTTTTTTAAAAAAAATGGCTTTTTTCGGAAAAGGGAAAAAGCAAGATATGCTAAGTATCGCAAAAGAATTAGGGATAAATGTAACGTCAGAAATGACAATTTTGCAAATAAAAGTGGCTATCACTGATTGTGAAGGATATGATGAGGAATTCATAAAAAACATGTTTGAGACTATTCTTGCAAATAGAAAAGCGGAAGAGGATTCACTCAAAGCGGAAAAACTAAGATTGGAGGAATGGAAAAAAGCGGAAAAATTAAGATTGGAGGAATGGGAAAAAGCGGAAAAATTAAGGTTAGAAGGGATAGAAAGGGAACAAAGATTACAATTAGCTGAACATGAATTAAAAGAAAGGGAACTCCAAATGAAGTATGATTAAAGTAGAGAATGGTTACCTAAGAATGGAGGAATCAAATTCTTCCATAAAAGCACATTCTTCCACACCTCAGTTAAATTTAAAGAGATTTTTACCAGAGTTTAATCCAAATCAATCTGACATAAGTTTATATCTTGTAATTTTTGAACGTCAGGCAAAAAGGGCCTTAATTGAAAGGGAAGATTGGGTAGCTCATTTATTGGGGTTGTTACCTTTAGATATAGTGCAATTAATTGCTCGCGAACCAGAAGAACAAGCAGATAATTATGATTATGTAAAAAAATTGTTACTTCAAAGATTTAAATTAAGTCCAGAAGTCTTTCGACAAAAATTTGTTCAGCATCAAAGAAAGGTAGATAATACATGGAAAGATTTTACCTTCGAAATTAGGAATTATTTAGAAGAATGGTTAATGGGGCTTGAAGTTGAGACTTTTGAAGATCTAAAAGATCTGATGGTCTCGGACCAATTAAAAAAACGTGCAAAATTTGAGATGAGAGATCATTTACTAGACGACTGGGCAAACTTTAAGTCAGCATCGAAATTGGCAGAACTTTTTGACAATTATGAAGAAGTAAGAAAGATAAAACCGAGATTCAGTGATAGAGCTAATAAAAACGACAGAACCCCTATATCGGGAATGAAAGGGAAAGAAAGTAGTTTCGGAGATTCCCCCCACAAACAAACCGTTTATCCCCCTCAACGCTTTGAGTCAAGGGAAAGGGCTTTTGAAAGGCGTACTGGCCCCCGATGTTTTCATTGCCATGCGCTGGGTCATATAAAAACTGCATGCCCTAAATTAAAGAAAAGGAAAGAGTCAGAATCCTTAAATAATATCGAAGGAATCGAAACTCCCAGTTTTCTTAGTTCATATACTAGTACAGGGTCTGTGAATGGAAAAGGAGTAAAAATCCTGAGAGTTACGGGAGCAACAATTGATTTAGTATGTAAAAGATATATAAATTCCTCTTCTTTTACGGGTGAGAAAATCTGGATAAAACAACCTCTAAGTATAGAATTAGTCTGTTTGCCTCTAGCGATCGTGGAAGTTTCCGGAGATTTTGGTACGGTTCAAACCAAAGCAGCCGTATGCGGAAATCATTTAAACCAACACGATAGGTATTTGTTAGGGAATAAAACAGCGGAGTTAATAAAAGAGAAAACTGGTTACGATTTCTTTTCTGTAGAGGTTGTTAATGCTGTTCAAACAAGGTCTCAAACTGAGGCAAAAAAGAAAGGAAATGATTCTAGTAAAATTAATGTTATGGAAAGGGGAGACGATGCTATAATTATCTCTCCTGAAAACAATGATCAAATTTCAATTCCAGCCCTACAGAAAGATATTCCTGAACTGGCCTTAATGAAAATTAAACGGGAAGATTTTATTAAGGCTCAGAAAGATCATGGTGATCTTAAAACGATATACGAGCAGGTTTTGAGTCAAACAACTGCTTTAAATAAATCCTATTCACTTGTGGATGAATTACTCGTTAAAAATCGGGAAGATAAGTTGGGTAACATGGTTAAGTTATTGGTCATACCGGAAGGGTTACGTAATCAAATTAAATCTCTATGCCATGAAGGAACCTCCGCGCATTTGGGTGTTACAAAATCAAAAGACAAATTAAACAGATATTTTTATTGGCCTAACTGTTGTTATAAAGATATGGAGGAATTTGTAAAAACTTGTGATGAGTGTCAGAGAGATGGACAGCCAAATGATAAAAAGAAAGCACCTTTAAAATTAGTTCCTGTAATTCAAGAGATTTTTACTAAAATAAATATTGATGCTTGTGGACCTCTTCCAATCACTTCTAACGGAAATAGATATCTTATCACCGCCATATGCATGTCGTCCAAGTTTCCTGAAGCTATACCAGTATCTGATATTAGTTCTGTTAGTGTCACGGATGCGTTACTGAACATCTTTAGTCGCATGGGATTTCCCCGCGAAATACAATGCGATCAAGGTACTCAGTTTACTAGTGCTCTAACAACAGAGTTTTTTGAAAGGTTTGGCATTCGAGTCAGATACAGTTCAGTATATCATCCACAGAGTAACCCCGTTGAACGATTTCATCGAACATTGAAACGACTTATACGAGCTTTATGCTTAGAATCGGGTTCAGAATGGGAAAAACATCTTCCGTCTATTCTTTTGGCATTACGGACAGTAACACATGAAAGTACGGGCTATACGCCCTCTGAGCTAGTGTATGGTAAAAATTTGCGAACTCCTGAAACTTTAGTCATGGAACATTGGATGGATCCAGATGAGGAGAATGATCTTGTTACTGAATACATGTTCAAGTTAATTAATAGATTAAAGCGATGTCAAGAAGTGGCTGTGACTAAAATGGAGGAGATGCAACTGAAGCGAAAAATATGGTACGATAAAAAGACCGTAAAGCGCGAATTCAAAGATGGAGATTTAGTACTTATTTTGGCGACCTCTAGATCAAATAAATTAGCAGTACAATGGATAGGTCCGGGAACAATCTTAAGTAAAATTTCGGAAACTAATTACTTAGTAGAAATTCCTGGAAGACGGGAAAGATCCCAAATTTATCATATCAATATGCTAAAACCATATTATAAAAGACCGGAACATGTAAATTTACTGAGTAGTGATGAAAGTTGCAAATTGCTTGCTGATGAAGATATCGAAATTCCATATTTGGAAAATAATTCCACAAATTATGATTTCCAAGATATAATTCAAGTTAGTGATCTGAACAAAACCCTAAATGATTCTCAGATTAATCAGCTACGCGAATTATTAAACAGATTTTCGAGGTGTTTTTCAAATAATCCTGGTTTGACGGATTTAGTGGAACATGAAATTGAACTGATTAGCAATAAAACCATTAGATCGAAACCGTATCGCACATCATACAGACAAAATGAAATTTTGAAAGATGAAATAAAAAAAATGCTTAAACTAGGGATTATTGAAGTAGGTGAATCGGATTATATGTCGCCTATGATTTTAGTTGAAGTACCCGGCAAAGATCCCAGACCGTGTGTCGATTATCGGAAATTAAACGAAGTGATTAGGACCGAATACTTTCCCCTCCCAAATATAGAGGAACGTGTGAAAAGGGTTTCGGCAGCTAAATTTATTACTATCCTTGATTTTTCAAAAGGATATTGGCAAATTCGTTTGAGTAAAAGTGCTCAACGATACGCAGCATTCTGCACTAATTTTGGAACTTACAGACCTCTTAGGATGAGTTTTGGGTTAAAGAACGCTCCTTATTTCTTTAGCAAACTCATGGCTGAATTATTAAAGGGTCTTGAACATTTCGTAGTCCCATATCTAGATGACATAGCTATTTTTTCAGATACATGGGAGTCTCATTTAAAGCACGTAGAATTGGTATTCCTTCGCATCATAAAGGCAAAATTAACTCTAAAACCATCGAAATGCAAATTTGCTCAAAATTCTGTTACATACTTAGGCCATAAAGTGGGCCAGGGACTCAGGTCTCCCTCACAGGTCAAAGTTCAGAGCGTCATAGATTTCCCCACCCCGAAAACCAAAACAAACATTAGAGCTTTCCTGGGTTTAGTGAACTATTATTCACGATACATTCACATGTGCTCCGTGATATCTGCTCCCTTGACCGATGCTTTAAAGGGGAAGGCAAAGAAAGGGGAAATCGTTTGGACAACTGAATGTGAAAATGCATTTCAAGAACTAAAAAAGAAATTGATAAATAAATCTGTCTTATACGCACCAAATTTTGAAAGGGAATTTATCGTACAAACTGACGCTTCATATGTTGGAATGGGAATAATTTTGACACAGTTAAATGACAAAAATGAAGAGCATCCAATAATTTATTTAAGTAAAAAATTTTCGGATGTTGAGAAACGCTATAGTACAACTGAAAAAGAATGTGCTAGTATTATTTTCGCTATTAAGAAATTACATTATTATTTAGATGGGAATAAGTTTTTAGTTATGACCGATCATAATCCATTAGTTTGGTTAAATAAAAACACCAGTACAAACCCTAGATTAATGAGATGGGCTTTGGCATTACAACCATATAATTTCAAAATTGTACATCGTTCAGGTAAAAGCCACAAAAATGCAGATAGTCTCAGCAGATCTATTTTAGAGGAATAGAATTTATTGATCCTTATAGAGTAGTGAAAAATATGAGTGTGCTAAAAAAAAAAAAAGTATGTATTAGATTTATCTCTTTGATATGTGGTTTCAGTGCATGTTAGTTTAATCGGAAGTG
The DNA here is from genome assembly GCA_019974015.1 of Nephila pilipes. NCBI lineage: Eukaryota > Metazoa > Arthropoda > Arachnida > Araneae > Nephilidae > Nephila > Nephila pilipes. The sequence continues at coordinate 5,138 of BMAW01005028.1, forward strand.
TTGCTTAATATACATATGTTTGTGCGATTGTCTTTGTTTTGAAGAAATTTTATTTAGTGAAATGAATTGTGTATTTAGTATCATTTTATGCGAATATTTTTCTAAAATAATGGATATGTGAATTTAAAAGAAAAGCATACATATAGCATTTTAAAAAGGTGTTAAGATGTAGTATTGTGAACTAAAAGTGTTTTGATATTTTTTTTTTTAGTATTTTAGTATACCAGAGAAATTAATATTGTAAACTGTAAGATAACTAAGGATTAAAGAAGTTTTAAAGAAGTAAATAAATCTGTGTGTTCGAATCTGATTTTTGATATATGTTATTCTCTCGAAGGTTTAAAAAAATAAATAAATAAAAGAGCTACTTAAAATGGATATTTGGGCTTACAAAGGTAACCCATTAGAAAGGTTGAAATGAATATGTTTGGTTAACTTTTTGATTAGAATAAGCATGGTTGGATTAGTTCCATGTGAATTATTGTATTTGATGTATCGAAATGAACTGTTTGTTAGAATTTTTCATTTAATATGCATATCTGGCATTATATGTGTTTTAATGTGCTTTTATTGTTATTATTGATATTTGGAATCATATCTTTTTTTTAATTATCATTCAATATAATGTGTTAATTTCTTATTGTTGATGTTTGTAAGTTCCCTAGCAAGAACACTCACTTATTAAAGCTAATTATTCAAATTTTTGAGTTTCAAATTTAATCAAAATTTTTGAGTTTAATGTTGTTACAACTCAGGAGATATTGTAGTACTTGTGTGTGAAATAATATGAATCTTCTAAGTGTCATATTATCTTTGGACGGATTCCTTCATAACATTTTAAGAACATTAACTTTTCTCCAGAGAAAAGTTTTTCGAAGGGGGGAGGAAGCTGTAACGTCTGTGGCATATCCACTTTCCTCGGCCTTCTTCAATGTTTGTTGGTCGAGCTACCAACTTGACACTCCTGCATCTGGACTGCCCGAGCGACACCTGATCCCCGAGATGTCAGCAGAAAGGTGATCGTGGCTTTTTCGGCAGCTTGTGAAGATTGGGGGAATTTCGCCGACAGGAAACCGTTGGAGGTCGATGGCCCTAAAAGAGCGTGAGTCCCTGCTTGGTTCCCGGTCCAGGCGGACGTCTTGGTATCTCCTGTCACATATTTTTGTATAATCGCTGTACATAGTCACATTAAATATTTTAAACTTAAAAATCAGAATTTACCTATTTGTCTGATTAACAATAAATAATCTTCAAACGGTACAATGGGCAACGAAGTCCAACCATCGAATACTATCCCGACTGAAATTGGTAGAATTGCAATATCCTTATCCTTGCACAGGAATCATTGCAATCGTCTTCTGCTTTATATGGCCAGATCTACTATAACTTAAAATATCGCTTCCTCGCTGTTAAACTTCTTATTTGGCTTGAGACATCTTTCAACGATACGGAAAGCAGAGTCCATCTATGAAACGAATAAATATTTTTGTTATTTTTAGTTTAATAAAAAACAAAATAATTGTAATAAATAAATTTACATTGTAATTTCCATCTGTTTCTAAAGCAATCTAAAAGTCCGATCTTGATGGGCCAGTGACATTTAACTTTTCTTTTCAACAAAAATAAAATATAATATTAATTTTATTAAAAAAACCCCTCCAAAAGTAGATATGCTGTTTTTGAGCCAAAACAACTATATATTTATTAAATTAATACCTCTGGTCCATTTCCTAACTGAGATGGCCAATTTTGAATTTCTTGTGATGCTTCCATGAAGATCTGAGTACATTCACCAAGCTTAAGCAACAGAAATATAAGTGAGTCAATCAAACACACACTAAATGAAAAAAAAAAATGGAGCTAATAAGTATTCAATCTTACTTCGTCATCTTCATCAATGAAGGGCATATCTTCATCTTCAAACAAAATCTACACATAAATAAGTAACTTCAGTTGTTAAGGGGGGAAAGAAAAATTTTGTTTTTGGACTGAAATAAACAAAAAACATTTTTTTTTTCAAAGTTCTCAAAAAAAAAAAAAAAAAAAAAAATTGGGATAAATTTGAACCATAGAAGCAAAGTTATTAAGTCCATATTACAAAAGCTTCCAAGCAAAAAAAAAAGAGTTTAAAAGATTGCAAAACAATATTCATTTGGAATCAAATATAATACAAAAAAGAGAAGATTGCCATTCGGTATTAATTTGGAAATAAAAAACAAAAGATAGTTATTTTAATAAAAAAACGTGAATAGTTACACACAAGAAATGATATAAAAAACGTGGCATCGAAAATAAAGAATACAAAATGTAAAAAAAAAAAACATGATATAGACTTGACAAATATTCGTTTTTATGTATTGTTAAAAACACATAAATTTAATTTTGGCAGGAGTTTATTTATTTATTTATTTATTTGCTATTAAAGATAAAAATATATATATAGAATTTACTAAATCTTTAAAGCTCTCAAACAATCACGATATTTTTTTAATCATGGAAGGAGAGTTACTATAAGTCTATGTTATAAATTAGTTAAAATTCGAGTACATTTTTGAACTAGAAAAACATTTTTTTACAACATACATACATATGAACATAGCAATTTAAATGAAAGCTGGTGAAAAGAGTGCTGCTGCGTTTGGAGTAGAGACATAACCGTGTCCGATTGGGAAATTTTTTTAAAAATATTGAGGGATTTTTGCTCTAAATTGATTTCTGCTAATAGTTTAGATAAAGGAGAGGCAAACAATATACAAACTTCACAGAACAGAAACTGACATCCTTTTTCCTGCAAAATAAACATGTTTTTCTTTTGTAAATATAAATAATATTCTATTTGTTCAATATGAAGGTGATTATCTGTAAGTATGTTTTAGTTTATTTCATATTCTCCCATTCTCCGGATAGCCAGAATCGGTTCTGTTTCAAATTAATCTAACTTATCATGATTTATTGTGTGTGTATATATATATATATATATATACTTATTTATATGTGTGTGAACAAAACAAACATCAATAATCTAATTCACAAAATATCACGACATATAATCCAAAAATATCAATCATAAATTCAATATTATTAAAATATTCGTATAATAAACTACGTAATTAAATTAATCATTAAAACCCTAATTAAAATTTATGCAAATCAAATAAAAGAAATATAAATAATTAAACAATTTAAAACATTTTTAACCTAAGACCTCAAAAATAAAAATTCTATCAAAGAACAAGAAAATTTATAAGAGAAAGTCAAATGAAAGAAATACAAAAATTTAGAATAATGAAAATAGACTATTTAATACTTTTCCATTCTTTGGAATGGAATAATGTGTGTTTATACATATGTTACAGATCAAACCATCACACTTCAGAGAATTACATTATAAAAAATAGTAACAAACCACAAATCAGCAAATTCAAAAAATCAAGCGTAGAAAAAAGAAAAGGAAAGTTGAACAAAGTATTCATGTTCAATTTAACTGCAAACAACCAAATTACACATAAATAAACATCCAAAATATTGAAAACCATTTAAAATTCTAAATAAAACGAAAAATATTATTTCAACCAAAAATTAATCAAACAATTAAACATTCTAAAACCATATATAATACAAAAGAATTACCAATAACACGCCATCAGAAATAATAATGAAACTTTTTAAATATTACAAAAATAAATGTAGAAAGAGATTAATTATCAAAGCAAAAACACTTTAACAAATTACAAATTAATAAAAAAAAACAGTTTGTTATTAACAAAATTTTAAAAACATATAAAATAATTACTCATATTTTTTACATATACTCTTCTCTCTCTCCACTCTCTCTCTGTCTGTCTGTCTGCCTCGTACCCCTTCTCCGCGAATAAACTTACCCCACTTATTTGTCGGAGTTCATCGTTACCTATTAAATACAAGCTGCTTGTCTATGCACTGTATCTGCGACCAATCATTACCTACGCTTGTCCAATCTGGAATTCAACTGCTCAAATACATCAAAATAAAATAGAGATCCTCCAAAATAATATATTAAGAATGATCGCATAAGCCAGATGGTTTGTGCGAAACGAAGATATTAGAAAATCATTAAACATCCCTACAATCCAAAATTATAATAAAACAATAGCTGATATTTTTAAAAACAATTTAATGAACCACCCAAATCCCTCCATTCAAGAAATTAAAAAGTATAAAAGAAACTACAGAACAATTAGAAGTTTAGATTAAAAACTCCATAGCCCTTAACACACTTGTACAACAACCAATAAGAAAGCTCCCTCTCCCTCTTACGGTGGAGAAGGAGACCTTCATAGCCAGAATATCTAATATCTACTCTAAGTCCTGACCTGAGTAGCTGCCTCCTGATTGGACAAGCGCCATCCCCCTGTGCCCCCCCCCCCTATCTCTTCAAGATCGTTCGTTTCTAACTTAAGATTCTCAAGCCAGCTCCTTAATATTTTTAACTTCATGTAACTTATACTTTTCATTATAATTAATTTTAATTTATTCTTAATATTATAATTATTTAATAACTTAATTATTTTAACTAAAGAAGCATCCAAATTAAACATGGGCATTGATACAATTTAACCAGGCTTAACTTCCAGATATGGAGATGAAGACCCAAATCGGGTTAGGTGCTCCAGTGCAGCAATATTCATTACGTACCACTTCTACTACATGATGGAATTCACCACCAAAGTAAACATTGATTGACTAATTTCAATAACAGAAAATTGATTAATTTAAATAAACCAAAAACAATTTATTTGCTTAAAATAACTAAACATTTTTTTTTTAAAAAAAGATATTTAAAAAAGCAAAATTTTACAAATTTAAAAAAGCCAAAAATAACCAATAAATAAAATCTAAGAAAATGAAAAATAGATCGAAATCAAAATTTAAAATTCACCATCTCACTTGAAAAAAAAACTCGATTTATTCAATAAAAAAAACATTTAATAAAAATAAAAGTGAAAGAACAAAAGAGAAAGATGGAGAAATTTAGAGCCAAAGGGAATTAAAAGATAAATAAATATATCTATATAAATATACGTAAATATAATTTTAGTCCCATTTATAATTTTCATAACTTAAATTTCCTATAAAAAATTAACAGGATTATCCACTTTTACGCAGGTAATATAAAAATTATTAAAGTTATTTTGAAAATTGATAGGTAAATTAATTAATCTGATATTTCCCAATAAATAATTATACAATATATTTCAAAAATATGTAAACTTGAATTACTGTCAAAAAAGAAGTCATTTCATTAATATGGTTACAGTATTTATCTCTCTTGACATAAATATTACTAGTATTCCCATTACAAAAATTTTTTAAATTAACATCTAAAAAATCTGTTTCATGAGAATGTACATTAGTTTTATTCAGATTTAAATAAAAAGGAGCAGTCAGGTAATCTGAATAAGAATTAATGAGAATTAAATTGAAAAAATTATTGGTTATCTATATGTCTACATAATTTAAAATTATTATTATCTTTATGTTTATATTCAATGAAATGTTGATAAATGTTAGCTAGTCTATTACTAGCTGGAACTCCTTGAGGTACACCTTCTATTTGCTTATAGTTTTTACCATTATTACTAATATAGTTTTCGTTTAGTACAAGATGAATAATAAATTTAAGCTTTTATAAGATGTAGAACTAATTTTTAATTCTTTATAATTAGCTAAAATAACCTTAATTAAATCATCTAAATGTATGGAGTTAAACAAATCTTCCAATTCATAATTGTAAATGTATTAAATTTCTTTATTTTTTTATATTGTTCACAATTTCACAGCAATATTTAATAATAACGGTCATATAAAATCTATCAATAATATTTTATAAAAAATTTCCAACTGTAGTAATATAAGTACAGTCATATCAATTTAATAGAGTACCCGACGATTTTTTTTATTACTCTTAAATCTGACGGATATGGCAACTATTCTAACACTGAAGTTTAATTGTTTGAACTTATTTAAGCATGAAAGACAATTTCCAACATTGTTGGATTGTTACAACTTTATATGCTTTATTGGTAAAACTGTTTTAAAAGAACGGCAACAACCACTTAGCTGCTCTGCGTGAATATCATCGTTTAAAGGATCTGCGAAAAGGCCCAATATAGAGGATTGGTTTGAGGAAGATGATTATGAAATTCGAAGAGACTGGAGATTTGGGTGTGCTGCCAGGAAGAGGACGGAAACCGGTTGGGACTGACACTGTCGAAGAAGTTGCTACTGCTGTGATTGAAAGAGCCTCCAGTTCCATCTATTCTTCAGCAAGTAGTCGTTCAGTGTCACTCGAGTTGGAGATTCCGTGATCGACGGTGCGAAAATTTCTGCGATGCATTTTAAAATGGTATCCGACTAAGATCCACGTGATACAAACGCTGAAACCTCAAGAACACGCAACTCGCATCGAATTTGCATGCCGATTTTTGGCGAGAATAAAAGGTGATGACACTTGACCTTGGAAAATTCTATGGTCAGATGAGGCACATTTTTATTTAGAAAGGGGATGTAAATAGTCAAAATTGCCGCATATGGGGTACTTCACCTCCTAATGTCCTGCATCAACAACCACTGCATTCTGTTTACGTGACTGCTTGGTGTGGATTTACTGCTGAGTTTATCCTCGGACCTTTTTTCTTTGTAACTCTCTCTTCACAAAGTCCTAAAAGATGCTCTGTCACGAGTGCACAGTACAATCAGCTTCTTCAACATCAGGTCATTCCTGCTTTACAGGAACGACAATGTTTGCAAACCACTATCTTTAAGCAAGATGGAGCAACTCCTCACATTGGCCGCCAAGTCAAAGCGCTCTTTAGTGCTAACTTTGGCGATAATTGAGTAATATCCAGACATTTTCCGGATGCATTGCCTTCTCGTTCACCCGACTTAAATCCCTGTGATTTTTGGTTGTAGACATTTCTAAAAGACCAGGTTTATAGAGGAGGAATTAGAGTTTTATCTGATTTAAAAGCTAGCATTACACGTCATGTGGCTGAAATCCCTCGTAACTTACTTCACGGTACTATTGAAAACGCTATAATGCACTTTCAACACGTTATTGATGTCAATGGGGCACATATTGAGCATATTCAGTAATTGAATAAATTTTAACGCTTCTAATATATTTTTTTCCTTCTTTGGGGTCCGCATTTCCTTCCAGATATCAAAATTTGAACTATTTCTTTTTTATTGCAGAAACCTTCCCCCCATGGTCCATATAGTATATATTACAAGTTTCATCAAAATCCGATAAGCAAAACGGGTTCTATAGGCCTCTGAATAGTGTAACTTTAATGATAACCATCGGTATATATATATATGTAATGTGTGTGTGTGTGTGTGTGTGATCTAAGACCCTGCTGATCTATAATCCCTATATGCTTGCGCGCACCTAACATGAGATGATATAGATGTAGGTGAGTGTGACGTAGATGGAGGAGGAGATGCTGAATAAGACGTTCAGGAAAGTCCTTCCGAGAGTTAGATTGTGCTTTGGACTTAAAGCTGTGATGACCAGTTAATGAATTTGTTTTGTGTTTTATGTTCTCCTTCGTCTAAATAAACTGTGTAATAGTTATTATTCTGAATCTTTACACACACCCAAGTGAGAGCTCGACTTAACGAATCAAACTTCAGTGTTTTATTTCTTAACGAACTGACTATTTAGAAAATTCATTTGTATGTGATTGCTACTTTGAAATGTGGATGCCTGAACTTTCTTTTATGGACAGAATTTCTGTGAGTACAAAATTCTATTTTATTTTCCTTGTTGCAAATGTCATTTCTTTCGAGTCGAAGGGTCGACTTAATAACAGCAGAATTAAGTTGCTAGAGCCTAATGCTAAAATTTCTGACTTGCGTTATTAACGATAAAATTATGACGAAGATTTTCAAAAGACTGTTAGAAGTTATTACTAATGAACGAAGGACGAACATGAAAAAGTGAAATGGGAATATGAACTTAAAATTGAGTCAAAGCTACACTTTCAGACAGATAATGTACCTTTAACTGTACCCTATAAATCCTAATGAAGTTAATGCTGCCGTTTTGATGTTGAGGATATAAGTGTTTACCTTTCATTATTTGAGAGACAGATAAATCAATTGCCTTCAAAAACTATTTATTCTTTATGCTCTTTGGACTAGTACTTGTGCACCGAATCCGATCCAGTCAGAACCTATACGATATCTATTCATGTTAAGAATGATTATTGCAACGATTACAATTGACGTCTGAACAATTCAGATTAAAATTTTTACTCACAAAAATCATTTGTGTCTCTTATTTTGCATTTTGAATTCCAAAATTGCTTTGATGGATGGATGGCCTAAATATTAAAACTTTCGAAGAATTAAAACAACTTTGATTTCAATTAAAGCTAAAATACCGCCAGAAGTACGCGATCTCTTATGGGTGGTGGCAAAATAACAAAATATCGACGTCTTGGTACAAAAATTAGACGATTATGAAATTGTGCAGCGTAATTTCTTGAAGGAATGAAGCGTTCACGATAATGTACAATTTATTGTTAAAAGATACAAAATACCTTCGATTGTTCGGTAAATGATGATTTAAGCCAAAAATATTATGGTTATAAGCATGAAAATAATTCAAATATAAAGTGTTCAATTATGGCAACATGGTCATAAATCTGCTAAGTGTAAAAATAAGAAGACAGGGTTGAGAATGTTTAGAAATGTTCTAAATTTGGGCTCGCTAAATTTTGTGATCAAACAGATACAAATCAAACTTTAGTCACTAGAAGTAATACCTTTACTAAAAGGTGAAAAATTATTTGGCAAGGTGTTAAAATCAATGCTTTATTCGATACAGCTTACAATTATCTAATAAGTTATGAAAGTTATGTGAAGATCGGACCCCAAAACTATCATTTAACAATGTATCTTTCCTTTGGAATCGAGAATGTCTTTCTCCGTTGGGATTCTTTTATTCTGATAGGTAATTTGTCTTGTATAGCAATAATTTCTGCATTCAAAATTATGTTGTGATATTAGCCTTGATGTAATTAACAAATTAAATACTATAATGAAAATGATCGAAATTGCGGGGAAAAATACTTTTCAGCTGCCAGTTATGCAACTTAATTAATTTCAATCGTGTTCCTACAAACCTCTCCATAATAATATAAAACACATTACGTTCGTATTATTCCGACTGGCGCCTGTTGTAGTTCAGAGGCGAACACAAATAATAAAGATCGTACAGCCTGGTAACTATAAACCCAAACAAAAGTCCATACAGGCATTAAACAGATGTTGAAGAAATCGAATATTTTTAATCTAGCAGAGGCAATATTTAGGATGAAGTGGATTTGAGCCCTCTGTCAGGATATAAAACACAATCTCAAACAAATTTAGATACTTATACACCGCAGAAAACCACTGACGTTATGATGAAAATAGTTCTCACAGATGAATCACTATTCACCTCGAAGCCTAGACGATTAGCGGCGAACGAAAAACATTTGTAGATTCGCAAATACAATTAGTTAAGATGCAGGAATCATTAAAGAAAGGAGAACCAAATGATCACTTTCTTCTCCCATGGTTTTAGTGAAAAAGAATGGCGTTATGTATCGATTACAGATTAGAAAAATCACTAAAGACTCTTTTCCTATAGCTTTGATCTGATATTCTTGATAAATTATTGAGCAGATTCAGACGCATTTATTACTAACTTGATCTCGAAAATGCTTTTTCTTGTGATGTACATATCCCGATAATTACTAAACACTGCATTGTATAATTCTGTTTACAATTCTTTTAAAGTACTTTCGGTCTTTCCACAGGTCCTGGTGTATTTCAACGGTATATTTATGCAGTTTTTAGTTGTAAAGATAATAGCCTTAATCATGTATATGGACGACCTGCTCATATCGGGAAAAGACGAAGAGGAAGTTTTACATAAATTAAAACGTGTGCTTAAAGTGGCATCAGAATACGGCCTTAAATTTAACTTTAAGAAATGTCAATTCCTCAAACGTGAAATTGATTTCCTAGGGCATCATATTAAAAATGGTAAATTATACCCTTCCCCTATCAAAACCAAAGCAGTTGTCAACTTTCCAGAACCTCAATGCACCAAAGATGTTCAGAGTTTCTTGGGTCTTTGTAGCTATTTTCGGAAATTCATACCACACTTTTCATCAATAGCAAGACCTCTTAGTGATCTCCTAAAAAACAATCAGTCTTTCAAATTTGAAAAACGAGAGCGCAATTGTTTCAATCACTTAAAAGCACTTTTATGCCGCGAACCAGTATTAACAATTTGTAATCCAAACAGTGAAACCAAAATACATACAGACGCTAGTGCAGACGGGCTAGCCGCTGTTTTATTACAAAAGTCTGCCATAGACTCTAAATTACATCCTGTTTGCTACATGAGCCGTAAAACTAACGACACCGAAAGACGTTACTCCAGTTACGAGTTGGAAGTTATGGCAGTGATAGAAGCGGTAAAAAAATTCCGCGTCTACATTTTAGGGAAACATTTTAAAATTGTTACAGATTGCAATGCCTTTAAAATGACAATGACGAAATAAGACATTTAAGCTAAGATAGCTAGATGGGCACTACAACTTCAGGATTACGATTATGAAGTTGTACATAGATCCGGTAACCAGATGCAACATGTTGACGCATTGAGCCGACATTCAATCCTCTTTACAACTAGGGCCCAAAATACTCTCACAAACCGAATAACTTCGGCGCAGGATAATGACGACCACATAAAATCCATTAAGTCCATGGTACGAAATGGTGAAAACTCCGATTTTTTATTGAAGGAAGATATTTTATATAAGTATGAACAAGGACGAGAATTGCTTGTCGTACCTCAACTCATGGAAGTAGATATTATTCGAAATGTTCACCAACGGGGGCATTTTGCTACAGCAAAAACAGAGGAAATTCTGAAACGTGACTTTTATATTCCCCACTTAAGAGGAAAAGTTGATAGTATTATTGCAAATTGCATCGATTGTATTTTAATAAACAAAAAACGTGGAAAAAAAGAGGGACTACTGAACCCTATTTCGAAAGATAATAAGCCTCTCAATACTTATCATATCGATTTTGTTGGACCCCTACCTTCCACCAACAAAAATTACAACCATATTTTCACGATTGTAGATGCTTTCACAAAATTCACTTGGTTTTATCCAGTGAAATCCACATCCACAAAAGACGCTATAGCTAAATTGATGCTACAACAAAGTGTTTTTGGTAATCCTTCCCGAATCATTACTGATCGCGGATCTGCATTCACCTCAAAGGAATTTTCTGACTATTGTGCAACAGAAGGTATAGATCATTTTACTATCGCTACTGGAATTCCTCGTGGCAATGGTCAGATCGAAAGGATTCATGGAACTTTACTCCCTGTATTAGCTAAGCTGTCACTAGAAGACCCGAAAAAGTGGTATACATACGTAGCAGATGTACAACGCATCATCAACAGTACTACCTCCCGAAATACAAAATATACACCTTTTGAACTGATGGTTGGCATTAAGATGCAGAACAAAGAAGATTCTAAAATTCAAGAACTGTTGGAAGAAGAACACTTAAACTTCATGATGGACGACAGACAAAAAATGCGCGATGATGCGAAAAATAACATATTAAAGATCCAACAGGAAAATGAAAAGCAGTTTAATAAAAAGCGTAAGACCGTACGTACTTATGCCATCAATGACCATGTCGCGATCCAACGAACTCAGTTTACTCCAGGAATGAAACTGAAACCTAAGTTTCTTGGACCCTATAAAGTCATATCGATCAAACCGCACGATCGCTATGAAGTTGAACGAGTCGGTATTCACGAAGGACCGCTTAAGACTGCAACTGCAGCCGATCTTATGAAACCGTGGTCCAACTAAGACATTTTTTTTCTCTTCATTTTTTTGTGTGTGTTTGTGTATTTGTCTCGTTTTTTTTTTCTTCTTTTAATTGCAGTTATCCTCATGTGTCTGTTTCTGATGTCGATCAAGCGCATTGCGAGGGCGCAATGAAGGTCAGAATGACCGAGACTGTGGGATCTAAGACCTGCTGATCTATAATCCCTATGATGTTTGCAGAGCGCCACCTAGCACTTCGAGAGAGATATGACGTAGTGAGATGTGACGTAGATGGAGGAGGAGCCAGATGCTGAATAAGACGGTTCAGGAAATTGCGCTTGAAGTTAGATTGTGCTGGACGTTAAAGCTGTGATGACGCGAGTTTAATGAATTTGTTTTGTGTTTTTATGTTCTGTCCTTCGTCAGCAAATAAACTGTGTGTGTGTAATAAGTAGTTATTATTCTGAATCTTTACACACACCATATATATATATATATATATATATATATATACAGATAATTATAAATAAATTAATTTTAATTTTATTTTCCAATTTACTGTAAAACCAGTTCCTCCGATATTCAATAGATGGCACCACGAATCAGAGTCCTGTGATAAGCGTATGCAGCGCCACCTATTCCAGAACAAAAACTGAGTGGCACTCCTTCTCGCTCTCTTTTTACTCCCCTTTTCCGCTTCTCTTCTCCTTCGCATTACCCGCGTCGGAAGTAAACTTCAAACGCCCGAGCGCGTTCCAGCGCCCATTGCCGATATGGGATAAGACTGCCATCTATTCGTCCCGGAAGAACTGTTTACTCCTAACAGAGACAACCTGTACATAGTTCAAAGTGTAAAAATCTTCATCTCTGCAAATATTAAACGAAGTAAAACAAGTTGAGTCTCATCATTCAATTCCTACGAAATCATAATAGAGTCCGGTAATGGAATTACCCCCCCCCTAGACAACCAGCCCTTTGCGTAAGAGCAAACCATCTTAGATTCGGGATGAACAATCTCATCACCCCACTGTCTACAAAATTTAAAAATTTATCGGCATTTGGGCAGGGATTTCTTCAAGGACTTAATCACTAAAGATACAGAATATGATGAGGAATTCACTAAAAAATTGTTTACGAGTATAATAGAACAGCGAAAAACGAAAGAAGAAATTGAAGAAAAGTTGCGCCTTGAAGCACAACGAAAACAAGAATTTGAAGAAAAGTTGCGCCTAGAAACCCTTGCTATAGAAGAGAAACGACGTCAAGATCAACATGAAATTGAGCTAGAGCGATTAAAATTAGAAAATCAACTCAAATTATTCACAACGGTTGACGAAACCGACAATTCAAAATTACTAGGCAAGGAAATATCCAAATTTCTCCATAAATATGAAGTTAAAGAAGATATTAGCTTATATTTAATCTTATTCGAACGTCAAGTGCAACGATTAACAATTTCAAAAGAACATTGGGTTTCATATCTTTTAGGACTCTTACCTTCCGAAATTTCTCACATAATCGCACCCGAACCAGAGGAAATAGCAAACAACTATGACCACGTAAAAGAACTTCTGCTTAAAAGATTTCAATTAACGCCAGAAAAGTTTCGCCTGTTATTTACCACGCATCAAAAAGTTTATAGCCACACTAGGACCGATTTTTATCACGAACTTGCAATATATTTTGACGGATGGACATCAGGGTTAAAAATCGAATCTTTTGAAGAATTAAGAAAACTGATAATCTCGGATCAAATGAAACGTAGAGCTCCTACCGACTTTAAGCAACATTTTCTAGACGAATGGACAACGATAAATTCGCCAGCCGAATTAGCAGAAAAGTTCGTAGAATATGAAGACGTCAGGAGAACATTAAATCAAAAGCCAGTTAATACGCATTTTAGGGGAAAACAAGATTTCAGAGCTCCAGAAAAATTTCGTCAGTTTGAATTGCCACGAAAATTCGAGCAGGATAGATCAAATAGGAAAGTTGCAGCAACCACTAGTTACAATCGACATCACGATGCTCAATCCGCCACTCAAGGAAGTTATGAAGGAAATCACGTAAACTTAAATCGACGGCTCGAAAATCGAATTCACGGGAGAGAAAGGTATTCGAATTCAAATGTTTCTAATCACGCTCAAACGAATTTCTCTAGGTTTAGAAGATTCAACGATTCAGCGAAAGAGCTAAATACAAGCCAGCCGAAGAGAACTACGAATTTCACGAGAGAAACAAGCAAGCCTATGGCAACATGTGCCACTATCAGTCAAGAAAGTCTACGCACCAGGGAAATAATGTTTGGAAACAAGAAAATTACTGCGCTTATCGACACCGGAAGTACCGTCAGTCTACAACGAGAAAATACCAGCAGAAGAATCATCGATCCAACGAAACTTGTGAAGAACAAAATTCTCTTAACAGGCATAGGTGGTGCTCAGGTCACTACGATAGGATCTTTCGAACAAGAATTTCAGATGGATGAAGAAAACTATTCACTAACTTGGCATGTAATAGTACCTACAACAAAACTAAAGTTCGAAGTAGTCATAGGTTCAGATATTTTAGAACGAGCATCAGTCAACTTCACGAAGAATGGTGTAGAATTTGTTAAATATGAAAATCAAGCATTCTTAATGCAGATACTAGCGGAAAACGTTGAAAAAGTAGAATTGAATCACATAGGAGATCCTGAGATCAAAAAAGAACTTACGAAAATGATAGAAAGCTACAAGCCTGAAAAGACGGCAAGCACCGATGTCACCATGCGAATTATTTTAAAAGACGATGAACCAGTTTGTCAATCGCCACGCCGATTAGCATTTACAAAAAGAGAAGAAGTAAATAAACAGATAGAAAAATGGCTCAAAGAAAGCATCATATGCCCAAGCTCATCAGAATACGCCAGTCCAGTCTTACACATTTATAAATGTAGAAGAAAAACAGAATTACAAAAAAGAGATGCCAAGGAGAATATAGAAGAAATACAATCCGAAAATTGGAAGATTTACAAGAAGAAGGAAAGAAAAAAAATTTGCTAATGTGATAAAGCTCCAGAATACGAAAACAGATATGATAAAACATTTTTCTGTTAACACCATTTAAATATCGAGAGTAGATAAATATTATTTGGTGAAGTTCATTTGATTTAATTTCATGCTATATTATTTTCTTTTTATGCACTAAACATTGTCTTGCGTTATTTACATTTTCTATATATGCTTATTTACATTTTATGCTGCTTTATATCAGAATTCTTATCATTCTTATATGATGAAGTGTTAAGAAAAAAATCATTACATATTTTGCTCCATGTAGAATATTGAAAGGTTTTGAAATTCATTTTTTACTATTATTGCGTTATTAGTTATTTTGAAAAGTATAAAGTATAATTAGTGAATTTTTGAAAATTAAAGTATAGCTGGAGGCCAGCTCTATTTGGAGGCGTCGAACTCTAAAGGATTTTCCAGCTAATTATTGAGCAATTAATTTTATTTTCCAATTTACTGTAAAACCAGTTCCTCCGATATTCAATAGATAGCACCACAAATCAGAGTCCTGTGATAAGCTCATGCAGCGCCACCTATTCCAGAACAAAACTGAGTGACACTCGTTCTCGCTTTCTTTTTACCCCCCTTTTCCGCTTCTCTTCTCCTTCCCATTACCCGCGTCAGAAGTAAACTTCAAACGCCCGAGGGCGTTCCAGCGCCCAGCGCCGATATGGGATAAGACTGCCATCTATCCGTCCCGGAAGAACTGTTTACTCGTAACAGAGACAACCTGTACATAGTTCAAAGTGTGGAAATCTTCATCTCTCCAAATATTAAACGAAGTAAAACAAGTTGAGTCTCATCATTCAATTCCTACGAAATCATAATAGAGTCCGGTAATGGAATTACCCCCCTAGACAACCAGCCCTTTGCGTAAGAGCAAACCATCTTAGATTCGGGATGAACAATCTCATCACCCCACTGTCTACACACACACATATATAACTATATATATATATATATATATATATATATATATATATATATATATATAACTGTATATATGTATATATATGTATATATATATATCAATAATGACAACCATGTAATGACAATATGAAAAGCTGTAATAATATGTGTGTATGTGTATAATATGTGTCAGCAGCAATAATAATGGCCAATAACAATATGCAAAGCAATAAGCTAATAATATGTGTGTGGCCAGCAGTTGTAATAATAGCTATGTGAGGTTGTATCATAATAACAATAATAACATAATAATAATAGCCAATGACTTAATATATAATATGACTGTGTATGTATGGCAATAATAACATAACAACAATAATAATAGCTATGCATGGCCAATATGTATGTGTATCAACAACAATAATATGTGTATGTGTACATAAAATGACAGCCAACCAACAGCAATAAACCATGAGAGAGACAACAATAAACTTCAATAATATGGTTATCAATAATAATGTGTGTGTGTGTGTGTATGTGTATGTATGTGTAATAATGAGGGGTTATGTATAATAATAACTATTAACAACAACCCCAATATGTGTGTAACCTTAATAGCCAACAATATATTTAACCAATAATGTGTATGGCTTTGTAATATTATGTAATGAAATATGGCCTTAACAATAATAATAATAATGGCAGCCAATTTGTATGTATATAGCAACACATAATAGCAACTCTCTAACAACATGCAATAATAACAATAACCAATATGGTTATATATATATGTATGATTATATAATATGTATGTATAACTGTAACTCAATAATAATATATTTATATGTAACTATGTAAGCTATATATATATATGTATGTATGTATGTATATGCTGCTCAACTATGTATGTATGTATGTCTTCTCTTCTTAACAACAACAATAATATGTATGTATGAGTTGCCAATAATAATAATATGTATATGTATGACTTATATAACAACTTTATGTATATGTATATATGGCTTCACACTATGTAATAATAACCAATAGCCAATATTTCTTTCTTCACTCTTTAATATTAGCATATGTATAATAATAATAATAATAATACCTCTTTTGTAAAAGCTAATATTGATTGTTGATGTTTGTGATAAAGAGGAAACAAAGGCATTTTTGTGCCGTGCGGTTTTTGGCTGCACGTTTTTTTTTAAATATTATTATTTAATTGTATCCTAACTTTTCTATTAACATCTCTCTGAATTTGAAACAGTTTGAATAACAGAAAATAAATTCAAACATAAAAAGAGATGCTGAGGAAATAAGCCGAATTTTCAAAAATAATCTAGAAAATAACTTTTAATCTAATAAGAGTGAATAAGCTAGTCCATTTCAACTGAACCATAATTTGTTTTATTCGCCGAAATCGTATGATGAAGTTTTGTTTTAATTATATCTATTTTATCAGAAATGTATTATTTCTTTTTATGTGATAATATTAATCTAAATTTTTCTTCCCTTTTTCTTTCAGCTTAAGATTCTATTGCTTTCTTGCTTGTTGAAATACTTTTATCAAAAAAATTTAGTTTGAATAGAAGATTCAGATCAAACCGAGACAACTTATTACATTGACCAAAAAGTTTTGCTCTGAGTTTTTACTTTGGTCCAAAATGTGTTAAATACATTACACAAAAAAGTTAAGGAGAATAAAAAGCATGGCTTCACATGAATCAGATATTAAGAATACTCTACTGACACTCTCTATATCATCCAGAGGAAGATGTTTGAAATTATTCAGACACTTCGATGAAGCAGAGGCTAAGGAATATTATTTTGAGATTTTAGATTCAGTGAAACAAGTGGTGCGGGATAATAATATTGACACCTTAAAGAATTTGACTTGGTTTCTGCACAATATTGAAAGCATTAAAAGTGAAAATGACTTACAAAATTATCTTGACAGAGATAAGATTGGAAATTTCAATCTTGTTGCCTTAGCTTGTCAAAAGAAAGCGATTAAGGTTTTAGAATATTTATTTTCAGATAAAGGTAAATTTTTGTATAAATTAACAGTCAATATTTGTGAAAGTGACCGTTTATTCAGTGATAATGATGAATATAGTCACAACGCCTTTTATTATGCTATTCGTTCTAACCTAGATGGTCTTTTACGTATTCTTGTTGACAAATGGTGTGAAGTCGAAAATTCTGAACAATTAGAAGATGTTCTTTCAAAAGAATATAAAGAATTAAAGTTAAGAAGAGTTTTCTTGACGAAAGAAATGGAATTGTATGTACATAATAAAATATTAGACATTCGCTTTTTTCAAGATCATGCAGATGCCAGTAAAGGTAGTGGAAATGCTTGGAGCCATATTAAGAAAAGAATCGAATTGGTTCACCGAGACATTAAGTTCCTTAAAACGCATTATTGGGACTCAGATCCGGATGATAAATTTTTAGTCAAAGCTGAGTTTACCGCAAAAAACATCCACGTGCTGAAATCGCTATTAAAATCAACGTACGATAAACTTCCTTGGGAAGAAATAGAGTTCATTTTAGTTATATTCATCCTGTGCTGCAAGAATCGTTCGCAAACTAATCTGGTGTACAACAGCGTGTTGAATAAGAAAAAAGTGTTTTCGTATTTAGAAAGCTTTTCGGTGGCTCTTGGCTGTGAACAAAGAAATTTGAAAACTTCCGATGTTCGTCTTCTGGCAACAACACCAGGACAAGCGAATTCGATAAGGGAAAAAGTGATCAAAGATATTACTAAAAATTATCCCTCTTTTCAAGCGCTGTTTATCGACTACGAAACAGTTAGAGATTTTTACAGTTTAGAAACAGTAAAAAATTACGTAGACTTGGCTGTGACCGTGGATGTCACCGAAAAGGAAGGTCAATTGGTGGTTATGAGGGCTCTTCAAGTTATGGGTGAACATTTAAAAAACACATTAGAGTCCCCGAAGTTATCAGATTCTACAGCAGAAACATTGCTTTCTTCTCTCCCTTTGAGCACAAGGGAAGTTATTATAAATTTAAGAGATTCTTTATCTCACGAATTTGAAGAAGATACTGATTTTATTCGAAATGTGATCGAAAAGAGACCTCATATCTTTTTTAAAAACATACAAAACGATATTTCAAAAATTAGTGATGCTATAACAGATTTCCTTTACAAAATAAAAAACTCCGAAAGTAAGAAAATAATGAAAAAAGTCGGCTCCTGTAAGCAATTAAAAGAAGTGGAAGATCTCTTTGGACCATTTCGGTTTTCAATTCATTCATTGATAAAGGAAATAAACAAGGTAGATTCGGACATGTTATTCAAAGGAGATGTTTCACAATTAAAAGAGATGCTAACACGTCTCAGAATTCTGGTACAAAACGAAACAACGCATGAAAAAGGATTATTTGAACAAATTAATAATATAATTGAAAAAGAAAGAGAAAAATTTTTTAGTATTAGAGAAGCATTTTTATATAATACCATTCGTCTCAATGAGATATTGAAACGAAGCCAATTTAAGTTTGCTTACAGAATGAATGTTATTCAATGGTTGGCAGAGGGATCTATAACCCCTAAATCTGAATTATACGAAGAATTGGAAGAATGTTATATGAAAAATGTTGAAAAACTCTTAAAGCAAATCTTAGATAGCCTTAAATCAAGAATGGAAATGAATCTAAATATAAGGTATATTACGATGAAAATCAATCACTTCATGAAATTTAACTTAAGTGATATAAAAGGGATAAAAGAATATAAGGGTATTTCTGTGAGAAAAAAGGTAAAGAAAGCAAAAAATATGAAAAATATGGTTTCACCAAAACTTTCTCTTCTAAATAAAGTATTAAATGATAATAATTTGGTAGGAAATTCGTTGCTTCAAAATATATCGTTCTTCGAAAGTAATGTGGAATTGCAGATTGTTCTAGAAATGCTGGTTTTAGATGTTTTGTCTCTTTTACATGGTTTTTGCAATCACAATCAGTTCTTTTTAGATAATGAATTCCCTTTGCAAATTGGGAAAAATATGCGTAATCACTTGGCACATAATAATGCTCTGATAAATGTTCTTTTAGACAAAAATCCCATGAAGCTTTTATTAAATGCTATAAAGATAACAAATGAGGATTTTTCAAAAGACGATAGGAAAATTGATAAAATTATATTATGCGACCTTTTTAAATTAGAAAACGCTCACAATGAGCATTTATCGATTGTGGATAATCAGCAGAAACTCTTCAATGCTCTAGAAGAAGGAGATATAGAAAAAGTACAAGATTACATAAAGAATGGAGCTGATATTTATGGAAAAGACATCAATGAGATGACCTGTTTGCATTATTCTGCAAAAGCACCAAGTACTGAAGCTATAGAATTTGTTCTTCAACAAAATGTAGATGTGGCTGCAAAAGATTTGAGAGGTCAGACTGCTTTACACATAGCTGTTAAGTACGACAGAATTGAGATAGTAAAATATTTAATCAAAACAAAGTCTATGAGCATTATTGAGGAGGACATTAATGGTAAAACCCCATTACATATCGCAGTTGAGAAAGGCAGCAAGAAGAGTTTAAAATATTTATTAAAAAATAAAGCTATTACCACTTTTAAAAATTATTCAGAACTTTCTCCATTACATACCGCAATATTAAGGAACGACATGGAGATAGTGAAAATTCTTCTACAAACAGAGAAAAATATTAATAAACATCTATCACTTTGGGACTACACAGTGTTACATAGAGCTTCAGAAGTAGGAAAAGCAAGTTTAGTAAATACGCTAATAGAAATGAAAGTCGATGTAGATTCCAAGACAGAAATCGGTATCACGCCTTTGCATACAGCAGCACAATATGGACATCTAGAAGTTGCGAAGACGCTAATTCAGAATGGTGCTGATGTTAATGCTAAAACTCTCTTGGATGAAACACCATTGCATTGTGCTGCACATAGTGGTATTAAAGAAATTGTGGAGCTTCTGTTAAATCACAAAGCTGAAGTAAATGCATCAATGCTGAATATTTATCAGCCTTTAAGTCACGCTGCTGAGGCAGGGCATGTAGCAGTTGCGGAGCTATTGTTAAAACACAATGCTGATGTTAATATAAAGACTGATTTCGGACAATCTCCACTGCATTTTGCATCTCAAAATGGTCACCTCGAGTTTGTCGAGCTGCTACTAAATCATGGAGCATTAATTAATCAAAAAAACAAAAACAACAATAATTTTACAGCGCTGCATTACAGCTCGAGTAAAGGTCATTTTGAAATTGTGAAATTATTGATCGAAAAAGGAGCAGATTTAGAAGCTAAAGAATCACACGACTTAACACCATTGCAAGTAGCTATATTAAAAGAGCATTATAATGTAGCTGAGATTTTGATTGCTAAAGGAGCTGATCTTTCCTCGAAAGATAAATTCGGATCAACAGCGTTACACATAGCAGCTCACAAAGGACATGAAAAATTGTCATATTTATTGATCTCAAAAAGAGCTGATATCAAAGCTAAGGATAATAACAAAGCAACACCAATCCATATAATGGTTTCAAATAAACTTAGTGAACTTCTCATAAAATGCAAAGCAAACATTGAGTTTGTTGATAGCTATGGTTACACTACATTGCATTTAGGTGCATTGAACGGCAATTTAAAGTTTGTGATATATTGTCTTGAAAATGGGTGTAACATGAATGCTAAAACTATCTCTGGGTTAACAGCTCTCCATTTGGCTGTCCAAGGCAATCATCAAAATGTTGTTATTTATCTTATCGATAAGGGAGCAGAAACTAATGTGAAAGACATTAATGGTCATTCAGCATTAACCATTGCAGCTATGAACAATTGCCAAAACATCACACGTATTTTAATAGAAAAGACAGAATCTGTCTCCCAAGATCAAATTGAATCTTTGTGTTCAGCAGCAATTGAGGGGCATCATGATATTGTAAATATTATGCTAACAGTGTGTATATTTGACATTCACACCCTGCAAGAAAATTATGATTTGCTACACGGAGCAGCGGAAAATGGTCATATGAATGTAGTGAAAGTTTTGTTGGAAAACGGATTTGATGTCAATGCGGAGAGGGAAGATATTGTCATGACACCTTTGCATGCTGCGGTATTACACGACCATTGGGAAACAGCCCAGATCTTACTGTTAAAAGGTGCTAATCCAAATGCTCAAAACCAGTATGGCCGCACACCGCTGCATTATGCGGCTGAGAGGGGAAATCTCGATCTAGTTGAATGTTTACTGGATGAAAACGCTGACATTTTTATTAAAGATTGTGAAAATAAAACAGTTATAGAATTAGCAGTAGGCTGTAATCAGTTAGAGATTTTCAAGTTATTGTTCTTGAAAGGGGATATAGATGTTGATTTTATAGGATATCTCGATCTTTCGTTGCTCCACCAATGCGCTTTAACTGGCTCACTTGAAATGACGGAATATTTAGTCGAAAAGGGAGCTAATTTGGATGCAAGATGCAGAAATGGCCATAAACCTATTCATTTAGCGGCTGCGAAGGGCTTTGTGAAGATTGTAGAATTTTATCTCGATCACAATATGAGTGTTAATGATTTGAGCATCAACAATTTAACTTTGCTACATATCGCTGCTGAATGTGGTAATGCTAAAGTGGCTGAATTGCTGATTAAAAGATCTGCTAATATCAATGCTTTTAACATAAATGGTGAAGCTCCTATTCATTTGGCGTCTGCAAATGGACATAAAGACATGCTTGAAATTTTACTTCATTATGGAGCATATTACAACGTGAAAAACAAGCACGAACAAACACCTCTGCAAAAAACTAAGAACGAATCCATCGTTTCATTATTGGGCAGAATTGAAAAGCTGTTTATTGCTGTGAAAAATAATGCTCATTTGGATGTTGAAATTATTTTGAACGAAGCTCTAACTAATTCTGAATTTTGCTTGATAAATGCGAATTGTGTGGAAAACGAGACTCTTTTACATTATGCCTCCCGAACCGGTAACAAAAGAATAATCGAAGCTTTATTAAAACAAAAAGCCAATCCAAATGTTTTGAATGAAAGCAAATGTACTCCATTGCATTACGGTGCTAAGTATTCAAATTTTGAAATAGTGAAAATGTTGTTGTCGAATGGAGCTATGTATAATGCGTTGTCAGACGATCATAAAACTCCCCGGAATTATGCAGTCAATCAAAATGTTATCAAATTATTAGACTTCTTGAACAAAGCTTTCATAGAAATAAGTAAAAATAAAGTTTCGTTTCAACATGATTTGGGGAAAATGAAGGATTTAAGCAAAATAAAGGCGGTGATGAGAGCTAAAAATCGAGAAGGCAAAACTTTAATAGAATTCGCAATTTTATGCAATTTCTCTAAAACTAAACAATTAAAAGAACTCTTTCAAGGTAATATAACGTATTCGTTGGAATTAGTCGATTCGTTGATTTGCCAAGAGAAATTTAAGGAAGCATCTTGTGTATTAGAGAGAGTTATAAGTAAAAGAATCGAAATATTTGGAGTAGACAATCCAAGTGTTTTGGATGTTCAAGTAAAATTGGTGAAGATTTTAAACAGCCAAAAAGATCACGATTATTCTCTTCAGTTACTGGAAAAAATTTATCGGAAAAGGAAAGAGAGCCTTGGTATTTATCACAAAGAAACTTTAGCCATAGAAAGTCTGAAAGCTATAAAGTTGTTTGAACAAGGAAAAAATGAAGAAGCCTTGCGCATTTTTAAAGAAATTATTCCGAAACAAAAAGAAAAACTAGGATCAAATGACGATGATATTTTAAAATCTGAAAGTTATTTGGCCAGAGTGTTATGTGAGATGAAAAAGTATGCCATAGCATCTAAAATAAATAATGAAGTCTTACAAAAGTGTAAGGAAATTTCGCACGGGGTGACGATAAGTACGTATAACACTTTATCAACAATATTGATCAATCAAGAGAAATATTCTGAAGCATTAGAAAATTACGAAAAGATTTATGAAATTAGCAAACAGAGGTTGACATTGCACCACTCTTATACTTTGCAGGTTTTATTTAATATTGGACGTACACTGCTTCTTCAAAAAAACTACGATGAATCTCTGAAAAACTTAAAAAATCTTTTATACGTTCAGATGGTTCGTTTGCCACGGAATCATTGTGACATTTTATCAACCGAATTTCTTATAGGAGTAATTCTATATTATATGGGAAGTAAAATAAAAGCCCTCAAAATATTTCTAGCCTTGGAGCCTAGGATAGAAATTTCTTGTCCGAAAACTGACCTTGAAAATAACAATAAGACAAAAATTAAAGAAATAGCTTTTCAGTTAAAAATGTCCGACCAAGAAATTGTCTTTCGGCGAATTCAAGATGAAACTAAAGAAATTCTTAATAGTCATAAGAAGTTTCCCGTATGGGATTTGTTGTGCATGGAGGATAATACAGATTATCTAGATTCCATTAAAATAACTGCTCTTCACCTAGCAGTTGTTAATGGTGACAAAAACCGTATCAATGACTTATTGGAGAATGGATTTGATGTTTTAAAAGTTACCACAGAGGGGAATACAGCATTGCATACCGCTGCCATCCATGGATATGCTGACATTGCTGACATCATTATAAGACACACAGAGCAGCACAATCGCTCCCGTTTGAATGACTTAATCAACGCAACGAATGCTGGAGCGCTCTCTACTGCTCTTCATTTAGCTGCTAATGTGGACACAGCAACATGCCTGTTAAAGCACGGCGCCAAGTTTGATGCTAAAAATAAATTAGACCAAACACCTCTTGATTTGGCAGGAGACGAGAGAGTTTTCACTCTGCTTAAAACAATTGGTGATATCTTCGACAAGGTATTGAATGGTACAAGCTGCGTTATTGATAGGATTAGAGAGTTGGATCCCGAAGAAGCTTTGGCTGCATTGCATGCTCGTAATTTTCACGGTAACACTTTGTTGCAAGTTGTGCTGAGCAATAATCACAAAGATCTTGCGAAGGAACTAGTTGAATTATTGAAAACCCTAACGAATAGATTGTAATACCTCACTGATTGGATACCTTTAGATTGAATTTCTTCAGTTTACTCAGAATACCATTCGTTATAATAACTGTTTGAATTGACCATTGACCAGTGATCATTTGCTTCAATATACTAGAAATTAAATTTAAGATTTCAATCGCTCCTATTAAATGCAAATCTCCTATTATTGCTAATTCCTTCTAATTGTTAATTTTGTTTGTCAATATTTTTCAGTACACAAAATAAATCAGTGTACTTATAAGGCTGTAATTTATTGTTGAGGTTTTTAAACTAGTACAACTATTTGTGCCTATGACAAATAAACTTTTGTAACATGATTTATAGGGCTGTAGTATAATGTTATCATATTTTACAAATAAAATGTAACAATGTTTGATGTTAAAAATAAATTAGGCAAAACAACTCTTGATTTTGTAGGAGACGAGAGAGTTTTTACTTTGCTTAAAACACTTGTAAATATATTCGCAAATGTCGTAGATGGTAAATCGTGCGTTATTCATGTGATTTGTTAGTTGGATCCCCAAGAAGCTTTGGCTGCGTTACATGCTCTTAACTTTCATGGTAACACTTTGTTAAAAGTTGCTTTGATCAATGATCATAAAGATCTTAAGAAGGAACTTTGAGAATTCTTGAAAACTGTAACGTAGAGGTTGTAATGATTCTTTAGTAAGTGTATTTTAGCATGTACTGTCCATTTTAACGTTCTAAGAAGCAGATCGAAGCATATTGTATTATTCCTTCATAAGGTATTTATGAAAATAGACCTATAATTTATGGCCTCAAGATTTGTTTTTGTTCACGTGAAATTATTTTTAAAAATTTAATTACTTTCACCATTTGTAAGTATTCTTCGAAAATTGCAAATTTCTTTTCATTTTAAGTACAAAAAATATGTATAAACAAATAAAATAAAAAAAATTTAACTACTTGAATTCGTACCAGTAGAAATGTTCCATTTTAAAGTATTTTCATGCTTACGTATACTGCAAAATGAAAGCTATTACTAGTATTAATACGGTGTAATATATATAGGCTTATTCAAAATGAATCCTCCGATTTCAAAATTCTATATTTTTAAAAGTAAATGACACAGAACTATAAGTAATACATGAATACAAATGAAAAAAATAGGAACTTTTATATTGTGAGTAATAGATAGTCCTCGTTCTTTGTGAAGTTATTTAACGAAAGCTGTTTCAGAAGCTTTCATGGAGCTATCTCGCAGTGGGCCAGGTGACTTAATTTTACACAGCTGACCATCTAAGTCACCTGATATAACCCCCTGCGATTTCTGCCTTTGGGGGTTTGTAAAAGATATAGTGTATGCGCCCCCTTGCCTGCAAATTTATGAGAACTTAATCCACGGATATCTGTTGCTGTACAACCAATTACCACTAATACTTTACCACGTGTTTGGCAGGAATTTACATATCGAATGATAGCATACGGTGGCTTAAAAAGTATTTGTATTTGAAAACAGATGGCATCATTTAGGTAAATTGTTGTTACCATTGGGTGCTATCATCTGTTCAGGTATCCGCCTACCTTCGAAGAGGATTTTTTTAAATAATTGAAAATTTTGCTTCTTATATTCATTATACTGAAGGATATAGATAAAAACTTTAAATAAAATACAAAATAGGCATATAATTAAATTTTTTAAATATTTTAGCTCCAAATATACATAAAAATAGCAGTAAAATGACACTCATGCAAAACACCAAAACAATAATTTAAATTGAGGTATTTCAATTCTGTAAATTTTATTATGATGAATTGAATCCAATTCAGGATTTGTGCTTTTCTCAAAAATATTACTATGATAATTAAAAATTTATTGGAAGTACACAGAAAAACCGTAAAATTTGGGATAATTTATAACTTGTATCAACAATAAAATGCGAAATAATAGTAATATAACAGAGGGAGAGGTTCAAGTCCTAAACTCATCTTCACAGAATATTCCATGAAATTTTCATAAAATTATATGAATAATGTTTTCAATATGATGTTTTCCGCCAAAGAAAAATATGAAAATCTTGATTATGAGAAAAAGCTATAAGTACATTTCAACCCAGAAACATACTTAATTAAAAATTTAGCAATAAAAGGCTTCTGATTTGTATACTTCACCATCTGTATTACTTAAATATGTTACCTTTTCCTTCCTAATGGCCTTTATAACTTTTCTACGCTTACATGTAATAGGTGTTGTATAACGCATCAAATCCCTGATTCGATTGTAATCCACCTTTCGTATCCTTTTACAGTGAAGTAGCCCGGATTTTCAATGTTTAGCTTATTTAAGACTTTTAAGCATCCTTGATGTCCTTCGTTAAGTTGTATAATTACATCATATTCTCCAAATTTCACAGTTTTCAAACAAACAAAAATTTCTTTCGAAACTCTGCCGTATAACACCATTAAAAGATTCGTTGGTATTTTGGGTCTTTCCATGTAAACATTTATCCAATATATCCCTAGAGCACAGTTCTAAATGTACTGACTTTATCACAATCAGGATATCATTAGGTAAACCTGAATATTTTTCTTTAATTTGTATTTTCCTCTTTCCTTTCCAGTAAGACATTGCCCCTGCATTGGTTTTTTTTAATTCGATACACAATGACACAATGCAGCTAAGGCATTTTGCTACATTAATTGTAAATTGCCTATATTTACCATAGTAGTTTTGGAGCCTATCTCTAAAAGAATGTGTTAATTTTCCTTTTCCAGAAGGAACTTAATTTTGGTTTTTAACTTTCTCCGACGAGAACCTACTCGGTTTTGGATTTGGCCAATGCACTCCAATTTTTTAACACTATTGCTACCATAAGTGTTTCGTAGGCATAACTACCTTTTGGAATCGCCATCTCCATAATATTTTGTATATTTTAAATTTCGTCGAATTATAGACCTCTGGAATATCCTAGGTGCACAGACTGTTTCTATCTTAGCTCCAGAACCATCAAAATTGCATTGACATGCACGATCAACTGTCATTGATTCGAATTCAGCCTTCTTTGGTATATTTCGTAGCTTTTTGCATGTTATGCAGTAAGACATTACTTCTAGGTCTAATACCTTTCCAATATCCACAGATAAGGCAGCAACGCAGCCATTTAAAGATGCAAGACCTCTACGTTACCGTGTTCCATCTACAGAAACAGCACATTCATTTCTTTTCTATTTTCGAAGTAACTTCCTTTGATGCCTCGATCATTGACTCCTCTGCTACTTCTGCTACAGCTTTCAGAATTTTTTCTTCGTGTGATTTATATGTAGCTTTGGCAAAGTTTGGTAAATTTAAAGTGTAGCAAAACTTATTAGCTGCTGAAAATCCTTTGCCAATTCATACACAAATATTTTATTTATATCAAATTCATTTTTAATTTTTTTAGAAGCAAAGTCATAGTAAAAATTACAGTTCTGACAATTTATCGTAAAATTTGAACATAGCCCATACATAGAATCTTCTGTAAAATTAAAACTACTTTCAAAGCAATTTGGACAAGGAGACATTTTGAAAGCAATTGACAATATTTCCGTGTCTAAAATTCTATTTCGGCTCACTAAATCACTCACCTTTTGAAATTTTGAAGAGGTACATTTTCCCAGATTTGATGAGCTTGCCGTCAATAATAGCATCATTGCACGTTCTGTATTCAGCTTGTTTGTAAACTGGTTACCGTGAAATTGACGTTTCTTCTTCCTACCTAAACTTCTCCCCATTTTATTTAAGAAAAATCTTTATCAAATAAGAATTATAAACTGAAAAGCTTTTAATAACACAAGAATTCCAACTTAACCGCTAAATTATAAACAAACACAGGATAGTAAATCTGGTGCCAAAAATCCAAGTAAAACTTTCTGTTTCCAGATTTATTCAAAAAGATTTCAAAGTTCATTATTTTAGTTTTAAAATTCATTTTGCATGATGCAAGATATTTTGATGCCCATATTACGTAGGATATCAATGTAAACAAACATTGAATTCCATTTCCAGTAGCAGAATGCTACTTCCGGTTCTAAAAAATTGACATAGACTGTTATTAAAATGCTTATAACTCAAGCTCTAAGTAAGATAGAAACAAAACTCAACCTATTCTAGAAATCTAAGAAATCAGGCTTTCAAAAAAGATTAAATAGAAAAAAAAATCGATTATCTGACCGAATATCGTGTTTTAAAGGCAAGCGGATACCTTAAACGGAAACAAAAGAAATTTAACATTGATTCGTAAGTTAGCTTTGATTTGATAGTCATTTACTGTCAAATCAAAATTTGGTTGCTGTCGCGTAGAGTTGTCACCGTTGGTGAGACCTGCTTCGGATCTGTGGTGAGACATCTTTGTGCTTCGGAAATCAAACAAAAATCAAAGCTTTGAGTTGCTTCGGGTGAATCTTATCCAAAAAAAAAAAAAAAAAAAAAAAAGCGAGGACGGTTTCATCGGATGGAAAAGTTATGAAGGAAACTTTTTGAGGCGCAAAAGGTGTTACGACCACGAAAAAAGTAACAGAGACTTAGACAGCTGTTTAGTGAGTTATGATGCTTACTAAACCTACCTGATGCTATAAAGCCTACTTAAACTTACATCTGGCGTTTGTTTGTATACTTCCGATATATGCTTTAAATTATTTTCTGCTTTAAACAGATGTATTTTTGAACTGTTAACGGCCATTTCAGCTTCTTGTTTTGATTAAGTTTATTTTGTGTTTCACATTATTCCGTGTATAAATGTTGTTACGTATCATTAGATCATCGGTTGATTCTAACATGTTAAAAATGAAGGCCCCAATATTTATTTTAGTATTGCTATTATTCTAAACCCACTGAAAAATAAATGTGAATAGTTAAAGAG
This sequence comes from Nephila pilipes, assembly GCA_019974015.1. Taxonomy (NCBI): domain Eukaryota; kingdom Metazoa; phylum Arthropoda; class Arachnida; order Araneae; family Nephilidae; genus Nephila; species Nephila pilipes. The sequence goes on from BMAW01005028.1 coordinate 34,902, forward strand.
TAATCAAGCTCTTCTGAATTATTGTATCTTTTATAATAAACACTTTATACTCGTATTTATCAAGCTGATTCTGCTTAAAAAATAAAGCAACATTGGATTAAATTATTTTTCTCTTTAAATCAAGCTACATAATTAAGCTGTAACAGTTATATAATGATTTAAACAATGCAATTTTGTACTTTGAATTAAAGGTTTCTTAAAATGTGTTTTGCAAACAAAATTAATTAATTAAATCGTAAGTTTATTATAATTCTTTAAAAAGGAATCAATAATATTTAAGAAAAACATATGTGAATATGTAAATTCTATATACAATTTCAAATTTAAAATGATTTCCTAACATTATTTTTTCCCCTTTTCTCAAAGTAATATTTATTAATCAAATATAATTTTTACTTATATGTTTTAATGTAAAATGAAGCTCAGAAATTAAAATTCTGAATATTGTGAATATAACAAGACAGATACCAAAACTTATATTAGTGATAATCAATAGGATTCTGAAAACTATGTATAAAATTTTAATTTTTAAAATTGTATTTTAATAGAAATGATACAGTCGGAGATGAAAATCAGAATTTTGAGAGATAGAAAAAATTACATTCTATAAATCTTGAATACTGCTTAACAGTCCGTTACATTGCCTTGTCATGCAAATGTGATTTTTCTTTCTTCCAGCCAACACCAGAACCTCAGTTTTAATTTGCAATTCATTCCGGCTCAAGCATAGTTTTTTAAAAACATTAGTCAACTTTAAGAAGTGCATGAATAAAGAGGTGAAATATTGTAAATAAACATACAAACGTCAAGTCTTTTTTATAATATTAGAATTACAAAGTCCAATGAAAAATAAATATTTAGCTGAGGACTTTTATGAATGAATGTGATTGAATTGTAAATAAAAATGTTTAACATATCAAATACAAGGGCTAGATAATATGCTCGGACTTATCCTATGGTGAATATGTAAAGCCTTTTTACAATTTAATGAAATAATATAGCTGTAGTATTTGTGTCATGCATCGAATACAAATGAAATTGTTGTATTTATTCTGTATAAATGAATATTGAAGTTATGCATAAAATGAAATCTGAATATACTGCATTAAATATTTCCATTTTTGCAACATTTTTTGGTCACATTATAAAAAAAGTCAAGGTATGAAACATCTGTATCAAAGCCTTAATTATATAAAAATCAAATTTTAAATTACAACACAAATAAGTAGCGATTCCTCACCCTAAGTCATATCAGTTTAAAACAGATAACAAAAAATGTGATACAATAGTGATGAAACGTGAGACAATCATTTATATTATGATGAGCAATATTTGGGACATTACAAAAAGGATGCCTGATTAGATTGTGAAAATTTGATTTCTAAATACACATTAAATAAGAGTTTAAATTAAAACCATGTTTTCTTTAAAAAATATATTCTGAAATATCTTACTCCTGTCATAAAGCATCTAAAATTTACTTCAATTCATTAAAGAATAATCAGGAATAAAAGCTATTTTTAACACTATTTTATTCTGTGTGTATAATTTCTTTTTTTTATGATTGCCACATAGTATTATTGGAATGAAAAATTAATGTACAGCAATTCTTCGAAAATGGTAAGGCACACACACATATATATATTTATATATGTGTGTGTGTGTGTGTGTGTGTGTGTGTGTGTGCGTGCGTGCGTGCATGTATGTATGTATGTATGTATGTATGTATATATATACTTATATACGGAAAATTTATGAAAGAATAATTTAAAATATTTAAAAAGACAACAATCCAGAAAGAAATGTAACAATGAAAGAAAAATAAATGAAAATATGGAACCCAGCAAGTCAAAAAGCAATATCGGGCTGAGGACCGATTAAACGGGGTTAAACTAGTTTAATGGTACCAACCTTCCCCCTTTGCGACTTGGTAGGCTGAATTAGGAAATCCAAATTGCAAAAGAGTTCATGATTAAAAGATGCAAACAAATTCAGCGATAAAATCTACAAAATAAAATCTATAATTCCTGGTAGGCTGAAATGGGAAATCCAAATTACAAAAGAGTTCAATGATTAAAAAATGCAAAAAATTTCAACGATAAAATTTACAAAATAAAATCTATCATTCTAAAAATTATCAACAAATCAAAATATAAAAACTTACTTACAAAATTCAAAGAAATGAAGATTCAAATATGTGAGTAGTAAGACGGAATTTTCTTTAAGCTTCAAGATGTATATCACAGACTCAAAATGAAAAAATATAACACATCATCACCATATAAATTGAAAAAAGATTTAAATCATTGTTTGATTGGTAATAAAATGTAAAAGGATGCAAACAATTGGTTGGTAATAAGTTGTATGGTAAAGGAGTATAACGGTCCAGAGAGTGAGTAAAAATGTAAGCTGTGTAAATGTAAATAAATAGATTCTTCACGGCTAGACCACTAACAAGCCGACTTTGTGGACCTATTGTTGTGTGGTGGATTTGAAATTGGATCACGATTCGCAAAGATGTTTAATATATTTGTGATGTATATAAGTATTTAAGAAATTTATTGGATAATCATGATCCAAACAGTTGTTGAAGAATTTTTTAATGTTATTAAATTTGTCTATTTTATGTGTGGTTAATTTGTTATTACATAATAAAAAGCCCAATAAAATATTCCTATAAATGGATCTGTGTAGATTACTGTTCCAAAAAGGTATTTTAATTACATAGAATTCGAATCTCTCTCTTTTATCAAAAATATTACTAATAAGTCTATTGTCAACTATTTGCAAATCGAGATCTAAAAATTCTACTGTATTTGAATTAAGATTAGTTTTTAATAATTTGAGGTAATTAGGGTAAAATGAAATATTTGGTTTAAAATCCTCAGTTTTACCTAAAATAATTAGATCATCTATGTAACGAAAAAGAAAGTAAGAATCATTGTCAATCTGTTTTAATTCATAAAAATGTAAATAAAAATTGGCCAGAC
>BMAW01005028.1:45649-69060 GCA_019974015.1 Nephila pilipes
AACCATTTAGTGACACATTTATGAACAACCATTTAGTGACACATTTATGATCAACCCTTTAGTGACACAGATACAAAAATAAAACTCACTTTTAAGTACAGTCACAGTTATAACAGAAAAGTTCAGCGCACCAACTTACTAGTTCTCGGCTACGGATGACCTCCGAAGTAAAACTCTGCACTCCCAGAGCAAAATTCGACAGTCCCCAGCAGATACACGCTGCTTATTCTCAAATTCACTAGGCAAATTTCACTTGAAGTGCCGATAGCTTCCAGTCTATTTCTGCAAGACAGCCTCCAAAGACAGACCCACTACTGAAAACAGGGTGATTCCCCAGACTGTAGTTCTTGGCGTATTTATGCGTCTTCCGGCCAGGTATGACGTCACATGGGAAATTCACGGAAAGTCTGCAACTTACTTCCTGATAGATATTTCGCCAAGGCTCCAGCACATTCCGTTTGCCGCGGAAGTTGCCAAGCCTCCAAATGGTCGCTAAATCCGTCGCCAAGGTAAATGGATCATTGTGTAAACTCATTGATGACTACTTAATTGATGACAACTCAAAAAAGGAAACTTTTCCTTCACTAGAGAATCGTCTCAGGGAAGCGTCATTTCATGTTCCTATAGCAGTATATTTTTACTCTTAAATATGCATCAAAAGTTTCTGAAAAAAAAAATTATTTTAACATTTGTTTCGTGATTTATAAATGAAACAAAAATATTAACTTCCTAAAAACAAGTCAAATACATCGTTGATTACCTCAAATATATATAATTATAATTTATTTCAAATAAAAATATAGCTGATTTACTTTTGATTCTTTCGTTTTCAAGGTAATATTCAGTTCATAGTGTAATAGTTCTTGGAGCATCATTACAATTTTAGAACTTAAATATTGAATAGCAGCGTTCTTTCGAGGAATATAATTTTCGTTGAAACTTATTTACTATTTCAGTTGTCTTAAGAACCTTAGAAAAATTATTATTCTAAATAGCACATACTTGATTATTTTTATTTAGTTTGATATGTCTTTTTCACACATTGAACTTGTTAGTTTATGAATCCATTATAATTGTTTCAGCTTAAAAAAGTTAAAAGTTAAATTTTAATAAGTGTTTTGACCAAATGAATATTACGCTTAGAATTGTTTTCAATCACGGAAAACGAATGAGAAACGGTTTTATATTTACATTTAAAGCGAATTTGCCTTGATTGCGTATGCTCAGGTCGAATTGCGCATGCTCAGATCAAAAATAAAGGGACTATGATAGGACTCATTTGTCGAAGGCATAATGAAAAGATTACGATAAAAATTTAAAACAGTTTCATAGAAAGTTTTGCAAAGAACAGATTTAGCCACCCAAGATGCGTTTTTTCTTATAATTATTATTAAATTAGTCAATTAAAATACAAGAATTAAAGTAAACGATGAAATATCGAGGAATGGACAAGAGTAAACTTTTCCGATATTAAAATTAAAGGAAACGATAAACTATTAAATTGAATATATATTTAAGCTAAATGTAATTAAAAATAAAGCAAACTATAAATTACGAAATTGAATATTATACCAGGTACATGCAATTAAAATTGAAGCAAATGATAAAAAATTGAAAAGTGATCTGGTGCGCCAAAAGTGATCCAACTAAAACAATAGCCCCTTGGGTGGCTAATATGAGCTTAAATTCGGTAGAAATCATCTATGAATACTGATAGGGTGTACTATTAAGGTTTTTTCCCCCCTGAAACTCAACTTATTTTATGAAGTTTTATTTTAAATTTCATGTATGATGCTAACTGTATAAATTTTATGTATGACGCCATAGTGTATCTCTTTCAGACAATTCATTCCATTTGGATTTGTTTAATTATTTGTTTTTTCTCAAAGAATTATTAGAATTTCATTAGTTATTTTTAAAATAATTATGATTGCTAACGTATGAACCATTATCTCAAAAGAATATTATTTGAAAAAGTATAAAAAAAAAGAAAAAAAAAAGAGAGAAATCTTTGAAATAGTTACTTTTTAGTTCTGCAACAATTTTCTGCTTTGAGATGGCATCAAGTGCAAGCGTTGAATTATTACTTCATCAATACTTTCGAAAATTATTATTATACTTTATTTGTTTTTGTATTTTAGACTGCATATTTACATTATTTTGTTCTTAAGGCTACTTGTTGACATTTTTTTATTAATTTTGTTATTATTTTTTTTGTTCAAATTTATTCCAAGTGTTGATTCCTGCTAAGCGTAACTTTTTTTTCTGTTCAAATTTAAATATCTTACATACCATTTTTAGTGAATTGTATTGCCTCAGATAATAATACTTTCTCTCATCAGTTTTAATTCCAAAATTTTATTTGTCAATTTTAGTGAATTATATTCCCTGATATACTCATAATTTTCTCTTTCATTTCTAATCTTCCTGATGAATTTTTCTTATATAATTATTTTACCTTTTGTAATATCACTAACTTATTTTTCAATTTAATCATAATGAGTTTTGAGGCTTCCCTTACTAAGTAATCTCAATACATGGCGATGGCTCATATTTCTTATTTCTACCATATCTTATCTGGCCTAAGATCACATTACATGCAGTTTAATGTTCGGAAATAAGTTATAAATTACATATTCAAGTGTTTTGAGAGATTTTAAAGTTTCACCCATTAATACAATTACACGCCATGTAAAATCTGACGCACTGCCATGTTGAACCCCAGGATTCTGCCTGTGCGAAGCAGATTGCCTCTGAGCTCTTCATGATTTGTTTTCAATTCTAGAAAACTACTTCGTATTTTAGGTTAAAAAAATAGAACCAGAATAAATTAAATTTAAGCGAAGAAAATTTAAGTGATGATCACTTTGATGCTTTGGAAGACAGATAACTCACAAAATATTTTATTTTTAATTTCAATTCACTGAATAAGAATGATTTTATTATTTTTTAAAATTTTTATTCATTAAAACTTAACGTACTAAAATTAAATTCGCTAATGATAAATTTTGAATTTAAATTCATTAAATAAAGCATTTGGTTTATTTGTCGAAAAAATTACATTGTTACTTTGAATTAACTACAGCTTCATTTTGATTTTATTTCACATTTTTTTTTATTTATTTAAATTTTATGTATTAAATATTATTCATTACTCATTAATTTCGAGTTGGTTAAAGAATGTTTTGGGTTTATTCGTCAATCTGATGGTATTGTTATTCTCAAGTATTACGGCTTCATTTTTAATATTTTTTTGACATTCTTTATATAGTTATTCTATGTTCATTACCGTCTTTGGAAACATTAATTTTATTCAAGTGATAGATATTTCGATGCATTGGAAATCCAGGTAAATGCAAACATTACTTCAAATTGTTAAATTTGTGTATAATGTCATCAGTTGTCGAAATCAATTCATAATAAATATTGTTTTGTTCATAATAAGAATGTTTTGAATATAACTACTGAGTGCGTGTTAATCATAGTTTATTTGTATTTTAGATTGCCTTTTTATTAATTTGCTTCATTGTTCTTTAATATTTCTACTTCGTGTAAACAAACCTATTTTCTTTCCAGTAAATGATTTTCAATTTTCTCTAATTTATTGAATGTTAAATTTTAGTTTTTTAGGTTGCATGTTGAATAATTTGTTTTATTTTTAATATTCCTGCTTTGTAAAATCCAACCCTATTTTCTTTCTCTTGTCAGATATCAGTTGATCTGGCTTTATCTGACTGTGTCAATTATTTAAGCTACCTGTAACTACTGATGTTTTTTTTTTCCTTCTATTTTAGGTTAAACTGATGTACCACTTATGATATTTAGGCTGACTGAGTTACTTTGATGCTCCACATGCTGTGATTAATTAGATTAATAATTTGAATTATTAGATTTTAAATTACTTCTAAATTATTTCTCAACGTAGTTAAGCTTTTTTTTATGGTTATAAATATGGTTTTTCATTTTTTGAGCCTTTAATGATATAATTTTTCATGAATTACGTTACGTTGGAATTTATGAAAGAACAAAATGTTCAGTGGAAAAACGAAATAGCGCATATAATAATTTTCTGTTTATTATGACATAAAAACATCACAGCATATTTTATACTGTATACTTTGCATGTTTTATACTTAAAGTGCACACTTTTAATCGAAAATTTGAATGAAAAGACAAATTATCGTTTTAAACAAGGACATTATAACGAAAGTACTGCTAAGAAAAGAAAATGCTGAAGCACACTGCTAAAAAAAGTGCGGTAACACTTCTAAATGAAGTTTTTCTAAGATATGGGTTGCCTCGTGGTCTAATAAGTGATAATGGGACTCAATATGTTAGAGTGGTAATGAAACAGTTATGTCATGTTTTGAATATCAATCAAAGTCTCATTCCTGTATATCACCTTCAGGCAAATCCAGTCGAAAGCAAAAATAGAGATATGAAACCTCGCTTTGCAATGATGGTAGCTAACAACCACACATTATGGACAGAAAAGTTACCAGCTATTAGATTTGCAATGAACACTGCAAAATGTGAGACCACAGATCACACGGCAGAGTACCTAACCTTCGCCAGAGAATTACGAACTTTGGATCACGTAAGTACTGATCTTCGGTCTGTCATCCATAATGATAATTTTTTACCGGAATTCACACCATATTTAAGGCATTTTGAAGGATACAGATCACAAATTAGAGAAAATATTGAGAAGAGTCAAGATCGTCGAAAAACATTTGCAGACAAATCCCGTAAGCCAAGTCCTTGTCCCAAGCAAAATTGATGCCTGGGAAAGGCGTTCCTTATATTGTGCTATCCCAGAGATCCCCTACTATATTTGAGGGAGCCACGTAACAAACCTGATGAACCTTTAGGCATTTACCTTGCATCGGCTTGAACTTCTTTTTTGAGTAACATTAACATAAAAACCCAATCTCAAGTAGTGCCTCTCAGGAGAAGAGGAAGACTTCGAAAGCAACCATTGACTCCTAGAAGAATTGCTGTAGAGAATGCCACATCTGTTATTACACCACCTCGCCGAGAAGGCCTTCGGAGGTGTAGGGGGAGAATGTAACAACGTAATTTAGCTCTACCTTCCATGTACTATTAAACGGTAGCCAGATGGTGCCACATGCTCTTTTTGGTTAGAAGACAAGCGCAAGCACGATGGAAGGCGAGAGACTTCTTTGAAGAATAAAGTGTTGTTCGTTGGTCTGTGTTTAATATATGTTTTGTATTATGTCTTGTGTTGTGGAACGTGTCAAGTATTAAATAATATTTTTTCCTGAAACCATCCCGACTGTTCATTATTTTATCCTGAAATAATAAAAACTTTGGAGAAATACACACACACACACACACACATATATATATATATATGTGTGTGTGTGTGTGTGTGTGTTTTAAAGAGTTTAATAAAAAAAATTGAAACTGATGAAATATTGAACGAATAAAAAAAAAGTCAAAATAAAAATATATTCCTTTCAAATCAATATAACTCAAATTTTTAAAAACAGAATTGCATCGATTTCTTGTTCAACAATATTTAATTCGATTCATTTATAAAAATCTTCTCGTTTGTTTATTATTGATATAATATGTACTTTTAATAATGCATTATATCTCATTAAAATATTTTATGCATGGTAACTGGATTAAATTAAATTTTTGAATTTTGATTTCTGTTAGACTTTATGTAATATTTAATACGAGGGCTATTCAGATAGTAAAGAACGTTTTGGAATTAAGCAGAAACTAAGTACAAGAAAAAAAATTAATATTTACACCAGAAAGAGCGACTAAAATTCTACTTTTCTACATAGTCACCAAACAAATTGAGGCACTTATCATAGTGGTGGACAAGCTTTGGAATTCCTTCGTCATAGAATTCTGCCGCCTGCGATCTCAGCCACTCAGTGACGCGCACCCGCAGCTACTTGTCGTCGTCAAAGCGCTGTGTTGCTAGCCAGTTCTTCATTCTTGAAAACTAGTGAAAATCACTAGGTGCAAGATCGGGACTATAGGGTGGATGAGGGAAAACTCCCATTTGAATGAATTAAGGAGTTCTTGAGTGCGTTTTGCCGTGTAAAGTCTGGCATTGTCGTGCGGAAACAAAATTTTGGACGTCAACATTTCTCGGCGCTTGTTTTGAACTACTCTCCTAAGGTTGCGCAAAGTTTGACAGTACCGCTCAGAGTTTATTGAGGCTCCACGTTCGAGAAAATCAATTAGAAGCACACCTTGTCTACCCCAAAACACAGTCGCCATAATCTTTTTTGGTGACAAGGTTTGCAAACATTTTCTAGGTCTTTTGGGGGAACTTGTGTGGCCCCACTGCATGGACTGTAATTTTGTCTCTCAATTCACGTGTCTCACCCACGTCTCGTCACCAGTTACGATTCGATCCAGTAATGAATCACCATGTCTGTCGTAGGCCTCCAGAAATGTCAAAGCTGCCTCCATTCGCTGACCTTTATGGTGGTCTGTAAGCAATTTCGGCACCCATTTTGCACAAAATTTGCGGTAGCCTAGCTTTTGTGTGACAATTTCAAACAACAAAGTCCGTGAAACTTGTGGAAAACCAAGCGAAAGCTCCGTTATTGTGAAATGGCGGTTTTCACGAATCTTTTCATCAACTTTAGTGACCAGTTCGTCAGTCGCAATGCTAGGGCGTCTACTTTTCTCTTCATCGTGAACGTTCAGCCATTTTAAAACTGAATGCACCATTTCCATATTGAACTTTCATTCATTATGTTGTTTCCGTACACTTCACACACTTGCCGATAAATTTCCATAGGTTTTAGGTTTTTTTCGCCAACAAAAACCGTATCACAGACCTCACCTAACAACTGGAGGGATTTTCAATTGCAGCGCACATTTTAAATTTGAATATCAAAAAAACGGGCAGCGTAGAAATGCTCCCGTTGTGATGGCTGGACGCCGACTGAGATGTCTAGCACGCAGACACCAAAATATATATATTTGATCGGCGCTCGCCTGGCGACGTCAGACGGAAACGTTCCTTACTTTCTGAATAGCCCTCGTAATTAGCAATAGCTTTATTTAAGAAATTCATTGTAATTTTATAAATTATATTCATTTAAAATTATAAAAGCTTAAAAATTTTTCTCATAAACAAACTGCATGCTCCGTTCTCATTGGATTTAAAATAATATATTTCATTTTAATATTCACTTTGCTATTTATGTACTAAATCATTCTTTCCTAAGAAGCTAGTTTACTCTTCACCTAAAATAGTATTTAAGAGCTGTCCTCATTAAGAAAAAGAATTATATCCTTCCCTCTGAATTTTTTCATTTTCTAATACATCCGTTCGATGAACGGATATACCAGCTACTTTACAATATATAGAAACATATACCCTTATAAAAATTTAATTATAGGAAAATTTATCTATAGTTTAGAAAAGCAATTTCAATATACAGAAAAATTATGAACTTAAAGAAAATGCCCTTTTTGAATGCCTTTTTTTGCTTAGCCCTTTTTGAACATTAAACACTTTATAGATTTAAAAGCAATTAAAAAATTTTCTCATATAAGAATTACTTTCGTTTTTATAGTCCTCAATGTAACGTCACAGTTTTAAAGTAACTAACAGTAAATTAAAATCACAATTTTAAAATAAAGGTTATTACTCAAAAATTCTGACAGACTAAAAAGAATTAAATTAAGTTTTTCATAACAAAATTATTCTCGGTTCCTAGACCTTCAATGTTATAAATAGATGTAAATTAACTTATCAGTTGCGGATAAGGTATCTTATCTCTATATCATGCAATCCGCGACAACATAACCTCTTTTTTTTGTATTGTTAAAACTTTTCGTGATGATCGAAGTATAGGAATAACTAGAGAGAGATTTTTACGTCGATTGGAAATAATGTTAAAAGTGGAATTTCGCAAAGAATTAAGTGTTTTAAAGAGAAAATTGCTATTACGAAATTGAAGATCGTTAAATAAAGGCTCATATATTGGTTCGAAAAGAATTTCAGAACAGAAGTTGTTCAGTGTAAACGAAACTTACAGTTAAGTATACTTTTAAATTATAATTTTTATGCAAAAAAAAAAAAAATCATAATCTGTAATTAGTATCAGATTTCAGTACCGTCTGAACAAGTGTTTTATTTCCTTAAGAAATAGCAGATGATTTGAATTTCAAAACAAGAAATTGAAATGGCATTGTATAATATATTAGCCTGTTAAATTTAAGTATGTTGCGCAAAATGTTTTGGTACGTTTTAAAACTATTCAGAAAAGTTGGATAATCTTTCCAATGAATTATCAGAGCCTGGATAATAATGAAAACTAAAAAACCCTAAAATCTTAAGAAGGGCCCTACGAAATGGCTGTGAAAATATGACTTAAACTCCTGACCTTTAAAATGCCTTTCAATCATTTTTTAAAAAAATGGCTTAAAGTTAGTGTTAATTCTAATAAAAAAATAACGGGCACTTAAAGACTCAACTTTGGAAAATATAATGATATTATATAATACTTAAACTTGTTCAACAAATGTGTCTTGCTTGAAATTTTATGACACGTTTTTACATTGTATTCGAACACCTTTCGAAAGTCAAATAAACCCCATATTATCATGGCCTAAATTATAATTACCAACAAAATTACTTTAAAAATCTTAAATTATGTCCTATGAAATACTTTGAAAAGAATTTGAAAATATCATCAAAAATACGTTCTACAGAACATTAAAATTATATCATTAAAATTCCTTGCAAAGCATTCAAAAAATTAGCTTAAAAGTAGTTGCTTGAAAAATCAAAACTGAGGCGATCATACTTCACAAGATTTGAAAATAATATATATATTCCTCTTTGTTCAAACAGTTTCCTTAAAACAAGGCTTTATATCTCGTATGACATACGATATTCTTGAAGAATTAAATTTTCAAAACATTCAACGAATTGCAAAATCTAGCTGCCAGAATTTTCTTCGATCGCTGAGCGATTATTTTTCTTTTTCGTCTCCAACTCCTTTTTCTTTTCGTCCCGCTTCCTAAACCTCAGTCGTGGAATCGAATTCACCCTTCGATCACCACAGCGACGCAATAGTTAATGAGATTTAGCTATTTCATCGGATTCCGACTCCTCTGCCTAAGAATGTCTTACCACAAACACACACGTGTACTGAACAAAACAAGTTCAAATGCATTATATGTATTGTAAGCAAGAGCTCAGGATGGTTAATGCAACTCTTTCTAGCGGAAAATAGTAATTTCTAATAATAGGGTGCATATAAAAAGTATTCAAATTTGCTACATAATTATATACAACTCATATATATATATATATATATATATATATATATATATATATATATATGAAATGGCAGAGAAAGTATCAATTTTTTTTTTCAAATTTCGCAACACAAACAGGAATGATAATATTAAAAAAATAAATACGAACATTTAACAATGAATACAAGGTTTGACTTCTGTGCTTTGAATTTAGACAACAGAGTCTGTGTTTAATATTGATAAGACGTTTGCATTGCCCCGTTATGACCCCATTATCTATATGATTGGCATTTTTTCACGAAATTTAAGCGATTCTTTAAAAATTTACAATACATTTGAAAAAGAGCTATTGACCATCTTTTCAGCAGTACAACATTTTCGACACATGTTGGATGTTCACAAGTTAATATTATTTACAAATCATAAATCCTTTGTCTATCTTTTCAAAATTCGGATGAATTACATTTCCTTCGCCAACAATGTCATGCTCAATTTATAAGTCACTTTACTATCAAAATGCATCTTTTAATAGTTGATGCCAATGTCATTGCGAACACTTGTTGCGTATTTCTGAGATAGGTGTTCATGGTATTGACTTTCAGAAATGGGCATTGACCGAATAGCAGATGAGGAGCTACAAAGTTGACTTAAATCTAACATAGATTCAAATTTGTAGTTTCTTCATGTCCATGATGTATGGACACTGTACCGCGACATTTCTGTTAATAAGATACAATCTTACGTACCACACGAATTTAAGAAATAAGTATACCATACTCTTTACTCCTTATCGCATTTTTGTAAGAAAGGCACATTAAACTTGTTGAGATCACGATAAGTATGGAAAAATATGAAGCAATCAGCACGTCAAAAATCTAAAGTACATAGGCACATCTAAACAACTTTAGGATCCTTTCAACCAGTATATACACGATTAACTCGCGCACATATTTATGTTGTGGAACATTGCCTCCTTCTAGGAATAATAGGTGTCTGTTTACATGCATTGATATCAATTATTCTCGAGATGGGTTGAAACTGTTCCCATAAGTGATCAAGACAGACCGTAGCAAAGATTTCCTTACCTGAACAAATTCCACAATTTGGTTTACCCGAGGTCATTACGATGGACCGAGGTACAAATTTTGAAATACATTTGTTCCACAACCTTACTATACTGCTCGGATAGTACAAAAATCGCACTACGGCATAAAGACTTAAGGCGAATTGTATGATTGAAAGAATCCACCGGCAGATTAAAGCAGCCTTAATGTCCCAAACTACTGCAATTGTATGGCGCTTTACCCTTTGTGCTTTTAGGTATACGTTCTGTATTAAAATTGATATAGGTGCGTCCCCTGTTGACCTGCTGAACGATCCATCGCTTAGAATGCAAGGTGAGTTTTAGTAATTTCCAAGGAAAATCAAACTTAGTTCCTGGCAAATCTCTGACGTACCATGCAACAACTTCGACCTTTACCAGCAGCGAATCATTCCACTTACAAAATATTTATTCTTTCGGAGTTATTGAAATCATCACATGTGTTAGTACGCGTGGACACATGAGGCGACCATCACTGCAGCCGTATTCTGGTCCTTACCTTCTTCTCAACAGAACTGACAAATTCTGAAATTAGTACTAGTAGGAAACCATCAATCGTCTGTATATATCGGTTGAAACTTACGTTTGTTTTGTCAAGAGACACATAATGTCCCACCAGCAGCGGGTCCGGAAGCTGTCAACGACGCTTTAACTCATTCCGGACATACTTCGAACCTAGAAATACGTTATCAAGCCAGATAACTTTCTAACTCCGAGGGAATATGTGGAGGCCCTCCTCGAACCTCTTGCAACATTCTCACGTTCCCATGAGCTGGTACCTTAGAATAATTTATTTCTGCATGCGTAGATATGCAAACTGAGATTGTTCAGCATACGGAACCCTGGTATTGGTAATTATACTCGTGTAGAAGAACACAACTTAAGAAGAAAAGATGTTCCGACAACTATCCTTTGCCACTTATCCAACATACATTCCCTCCTGGACCTGTCTGTGTTTTTCCCCCCTTCTTTGATGGTCGGGACTTGCTGCATGGAGAAAAAAAAATACTCGAAAATGAATACCCAGACGTACTCATTTTGAAATGAGTATGTTTGTATCAGATTTGAGCATATGTCTTTATCGAATGAAAAAAATCAACACTCTCAAAAAATTATTATAGATATTAAGGACTACAAAAGTTCCTTTTATATACTGGCTACGTATTTTAAAAGTTTTCGTTCAAAAACAAATATGGCTCGCTTAAATATTTCGAACTATATTTCGCACTTACCACGCTACTCGTGGAAGAACACATGAATTTTGAAATGCGTACGTACTACGATTCAGTTTTGGGTATGATTCAGTATTTCTTTACATTTTTTTCATAATTGAAAGCATCCTAATTTAACTGTGATTTTCTAACATTTAAAAATGTTTCTTTACTTTTACTAATAATTTTATTCATTATGAGTATTTGAGATCATATTTATTTTGAACATTTGTTAAAATTGTCTGGTAATTTTTTGGTTTATACATTAAGAATTTTCAAATTTGAATGAATAATTAATACAAAAATACTAAATGTTTTTTAAAAACATTGCATATTTGAAAGGTTATATTTTTCAGACAGAAAGATTCTATTATATCTAAAGAATTGTTATTGATCAGTTTAGAAAATGATTTTCTTATGAGTAATTATTTGTGTGTTACAGACTATCTATAATATTACATTGTAATCGTATCTTTAATGACTTCTTGACTTTTGTTCGTACAGATCAG
This sequence comes from Nephila pilipes, assembly GCA_019974015.1. Taxonomy (NCBI): domain Eukaryota; kingdom Metazoa; phylum Arthropoda; class Arachnida; order Araneae; family Nephilidae; genus Nephila; species Nephila pilipes. The sequence continues at coordinate 57,742 of BMAW01005028.1, forward strand.
TGTTGAAAATTATTTTCATACATGTAAATATTTGAGAATGACCCTTATGATATTTTATGGAATAACACCACAGTACTTAAAAACAGTGTCGTGAAATTTTAAGAGTTTTTAGTAATATTTTGCTACACTTCTTTTATTGATGACTATACAACAATGATGCTCGACAAGAATTCTATTTTTTTTACTTCATAAGTATGTAATGAATTTAAACTGTCTTTTTAATTGACGGAGAAATTGGTATACATTTTTATACCTTGTTTTAAGATATATATTTATATTTAAGTTATTAAGTTTTTTTTCATTTTCGAAGAATTGTTGTATATCAGTTTTTCGTTCTAATAATACTGTGCGGCAATCATAAAGTAAGAAATTATACACACAGAATAAAATGTTGGCAAAATTAGCTTTTATTCCAAATTATTCTTTAATGAATTGAAGTAAATTTCAAATGCTTTATGACAGGAGTAGGATATTTCAGAATATATTTTTTTAACAAACATGGTTTACAATGTTATAATAGATTTTTCATATACGTTGCCCGTATATTATTAGCTATATAACATAGGGCAACAACATAAATTTAAATAAGAAGAAGAAATGATTACTGATAATATAGGGTAACGTATGTAAAAATCTCAGTCGAAAATCCTAAAAATTCAGAAAGATATCAAAGATATAAATGAGCCGTATTTTGTTCTGTCACTCTCTGAAAATATCTGGATGAAGGAGGTTTTCATAAAAATTGTCATTTTTTATGCTTATAATTTAAAGAATAAAATTAAGATGTATGTTTTCAGAATACATTACAAGAATATATCTAAATTGAAAAAAAATTTCTATCCAAGATAGTCTTTTTTTTCTAATTGATAAATAAAATTGATAAATATGTTTTTTGGTGATTTGCGTTTATTATTTGAATCTCTTTTAAATTTAAATAGAAAAAGATAAATACAGTAGAGAATAGAAACACAAGCTGCAGATAGCTAGAATACGCGCTGACCTCTAGACCGCACATTGAGACTACCTGAAGGGCCTTTTTGTTTTCTTCGTGAGTGAGATAATTTCCCATATTTAGTTATTTTTTTACGCTAAATATCAAAAATTTGGAAGAAAAACAACAACATAATCTTTTTTATTATTATTATTTTTTTTTTTTTTTTTTATCTTGAATCTATTTATTATCAGCAAAAATGTTACCTATTTCTCTAATGAGGGAGAATGTTTTTCTTTCTTCAAATTTTTTTTTTCGATACCAAATTTAACTGCGGAGTTTCAATGAATAGGAACCCACATTAGTTGTATTTTCAATGTCTGATTGCAGGGTAGGAAAATTTATGTTTCTCGAAAATTGAGCGTTAGTTGCTCGGGTATTGTCCTCGTCACTTGACCGAGGTTCAAAATTTCGAAGTCCGTCTCCAATAGTTCTCGTACTACTTGTAGTGCTACGGGAATAAAACCAAACAGCCAGGCATTAATTGGATTATTTTCGACGGGCTTATTGTTTGCCAGATTCCTGGAGCATTTACGATAGTTGATGGTGCGGGAACCACACTATTGCAGCATTTGGTTGGAGAAAATGTAAGAGTTTTGCAATCACGTGTGTGATGGTTTTCGTCACATTTCACACTGCGGGATGATTTTTAACAGAATTTTGAGTGATGGAAGAATGTTTTCATTTGTAATATTAATTGGAGTTTTTTCTTTTATAGATTGGATTGGTAAGAAGTTTATTGATAGATTTCCTACAGTAGTTATTTCGTATATATATATATATATATATATATATATATAAAGGATTTACAAAATTCTTTCAATTTAGACTTATGTAGTCGCTGAAATATCCATCTATCATCAGATTTGAGCATAATGCTTATTGTTGAATACATTTCACATTAAACATCACAATGGAAGTAGCATTCCAATACAAAGAGCAGGGCAGTGACGTTACAAGCAAAGAGAAAGCAAGAGGGCTGGAGATACAACTCTGTCGTTTGATTGACAACACAAGAGCACAGAAGAGCCAGAAGAAGCGAGAATTTTTTCTTAATTTTCTATTTGTACAAGAGATTTTTACCTTTTACGTAATAAATCACAGGGTATAAGGTGCAGGGATTCTGAGGGATTTACATGGCCTCCAACAACCTTGCAGGGATGATCCATACAGGTCTTCTACCGTGAGAACTATGTATTCAGAAAATTTTTATGAGCGCGTGATTGCATGAATTAAAGGATAATTTGGATATTTGTATCAGGAAATAAGACAAATGCTTTACTTTTAAGTGAGAGAATGGGAAAAATTAGGAAATTAAATTATTTTTCAGTGAAACTCTTAGCAATTAAAGTTGAAACATTACATATATATGTATTTTAATCTGTGGATTTTGTGGAAATTCGATTAAGGTCAAAAGAAGAGGATTGTTAAAGAAACGAGGTTTTAGATTGCTACAGCAATTAGATGTTATGTTGTGATTCTTCAGTTCTTGAATAATATAGTCTGAATTATTATCAACTGAAAGACCACGAACTGAAGTTTCAAGTATTTTTTGAACAGCTGTTCAAAATCAAAAGATTCCATTTTTTATCCCCATTATATTTTCAGATGTTTTTGATCAAAATACGCCACAAATTTAATAAAATACATGCAAATGAAGTGTCAAACCCACGAAATAGATATAATTACAAAAAAGTACTATTTTGTCTCGATAGCCTACATTACTCCATTGAAACAGAAGGCATAAAATTAAGTCTGTAAGGCTGTTCTGCCTGGATAGGAAGGTCTGATTACTGACAATGCAGGAAAAGTGAAGTGCCGGATTATAGAAAAAGTACTATAAACTGTTTTCTTTCGTGTAGTTAATATTCTATAAGTTTCATGAAAATGGATTGCAATTGATAAATATTGCACGCAAAAATATATTTGAAACGTTTTGGAATTTTGTAAAGAAATGCTTATATTTTTATGAATACAGATTCTATATTAAAGAAAGTGCCAAAAAAACATTGAATAAATGTATTGAAATCTTTTGCAAAAAATGTAAATCTTTTTCAATTTTTATGGTACAGAGTGATCTGAAATATTTTTGTTTCCTTTTTCTAATTTCTTAATTGTTCTTTAAATGTGCAAGTAATTACAACTTCACCGAAAGGTGGGAATTCAAGCATGTTCTTCACATGTCCATTTTGTCAAGTATTTCTTTAAAAATTCAAAGAAATGTCTTAATTCCAAAGTACACAGAAACTTTTGGCTGTAAAATTGACATTATTTTCAGTAATGCAATTAAAGTTAGTTATGTGTGTTACAGCAATGCAGGTAATTCATTCTATTTAATCAACATTTAAACATCATATCGGTATCTTAGCAAGGATTCCATGTATCTCCAGAATTTTCCTTTGAATATTTTTAATATTGAACTCAAGAATTAAAATGAAGAACTTAATATAATTAATTAGAAGCCATTTAAGTGATATATTATTTAAAATAAACAACATTGTAAATCACTTCAGAATTAATTCATAAAATATTTTTAATTATATGCTCTATATTAGCCAGTTATCTTTTGAAAATCGCAGTTTTGAAACAGTAACATTTACAAAATTTCATAATGCTATTTATTTCCTAAAAGTATTGTTTGAAATTTATTGAAAATAAACTAAACTATCTCGCAAATGTTTTGTATTGTTTAAGGAGTTTCACAAATGAAAGTATATTTCTATTTTTCTTGAGTAGATATCACTGCTTGGTAATATACATTTCATTCTACACTCATGTCCATAAATTAAGGATAATGTTTTGTGTTTCTGACTCCAGCAGATAAAGGTTCAGAAACACAAAACAAACGTGACTTATTCATAAAGCCTATTTATTAAACAAAAGATAAAAAACAAAAAAGATGGTGTATGTTTGATACCATTCATAAAAACTACGATTTTTGCTCTCTGGAACAATTACAAAAAATATCTCCCTTACAAAAACTTACCATTACATGGTTATTATGATGGTTAATACTTTGTATGTCTCTCAGACGATGAAATACAGTCCATGCAACATCTAAGCATGCTGAGTATCAAATTACCGAGTTGATCTTGGGAAAGATTACTCCACTCAGCAAGCAATGCTTTCCGAAGTTCTGGTATATGTGTAAGAGGTGGTTGATGGGCTGCAACTCGCCGGCTAAGCATGTCTCACACATGCTCTATAGGAATCAAGTCAGGTGAGAATGCTATCCATTCCATAAGGGTGACTTCCTCAAATTGAAGGCAATCGCTTACAATGTTTACACTGCAAGACCCTGCGTTGTCATCCATAAACACAAATTCTGAGCCCATACCACTCTTAAACAAATGTACATGTTGTTCTAGAATGATGTCCCGATAAATTTCGCCTGTCATGGTTTCGATTTCAACATGTAGATCTATTCTGGAGTCCAGTATAATTTCACCCCGAACGAGCAATCGTGCACAATTGTAATGGTCTCGTTCAATGATGTTGTCTTGGTGATAGCGGGTGCCTGGCGTTTTCCATATGAAAGTCCAACGTGAATCAGACTACAAGCTAAACCTGGACTCGTCGGAAAACATCACACAAGCCTATTGTGATGATGTCTACAGCGCATGTTATTTACTCTAGGCTAATCACTGGCGACAGTGAGTTGCCGTGAGTGAAACACATCTGACAGGCCTGCGGGCATATAAACCAATATGTCCCAAACTTCTGTACACTTTTTGCCTTGACACTGTTGTACTTGTGGCTGAAGATAGCTGACGAAAAAGGTCTGATGCTGTGTTCCGTCTGCTTCTTCTTGTAGTTACTGCCAAATACCGGACGTCATTTGGTGTTGTAACTCGGGAGCGACCTACACTGTAACGTCTACTGACATTCTGATCCTTTTGAAATCGTTACCAAAGTTTTGAGATGACACTTTTTGCGATTCCAAGTTCCTCGGATACTGCCAACTAAGTACACCCACTCTCTTGATGGCTGATAATTCTACAACATATCCACATGCGTCCTCTGTGTCATAACCATTCGGTTGTGGTTCTGAACGGCTTATAGAACGCTTGAGAACAATTTTTCTGCTTTGCTATCATTCCTTATATACACCTAACTTACACTCTTGTCATTGTGACGTACTATTGGTGTCAACTGATGGCTTCCTGTAATTAGCATATTTTTCTTGAAGATGTTTGTGATAATTCGAAAGGTGAAATTTTTACCTTAGAGTTCGATTTCCGTGTGATTCTGAATTATCCTTAATTTATAGACATAAGTGTAGTTAGTAATATCTAGAACAAATTGAAGTTCATTAATTGTTCTGGATTCCTTTAAATCACGTTTAACATTTTCTTTTTTAAAAGAAATTTTTTCTATGAGAATTTTGATTTCTTTAAAGGTTTTTTATGGTCTTTTTTCAATCTACTTAAAAGCACACTAATTTCGATACATTGTTTAACATATTTTTCATACTATTATTATACTCTGGTTTTTTTTTTTTTTTTTTTTTTTTGTTCATTCAAAATAATAAAATAATTTTTTAAAATGCGGCAGGAATTCAAATGAATAAGTTCCTTTCGTTAAAAGGAAACATGTTAAAAATGGAATGCTACTTATTTTACAATTCCTATTTAATTTTTGAAATTATCTTAATTTCTAAAAACATTGTCAGTAGTTTTAAGATACGATTTTAGTGTATGTAATTTTTGCATATTTAAATGCTATTTGATCATCTAACAAATTATATTGCATATATAAACAATTGTCAAAGCATTAGTCAATTTATTATTTATTCTGAAACTAATATTTAACGATTAATTGTGCTCTATGATACATGATACTTTTTTTCACATTGATTCAGAAGTAAATTTTCGCCTATTTCGTGTTTTATAAATACTTAGCTACCCCATTCTAATCTTATCACATTTATCATTATTTATTGGAAAAAAATTCATTCAATGGTGCAGGTTATTTTTTGTAAGTGATCATGCAATTTTTACGATTAATTTCAGACCCATTTTATATATAATCTTTCTGAAAATTCGAATAAATTATGAACCATTTCTTATCCTTATCTTTAGATAAAAAGAAAAAAGAAATTATTTTTTAAAAGGAACTCCGTTTCCAATTTAAAAGAAAAAAATCGAGTTCCTTTTAGTTGCAGAAAAGTATTTAAATAATTTAGTGTACCCTTAATATTTTATAAAAGTCTTCCAATGACATTTTATTAATCCTTTTATGTTATAAAAATAACTAAGTATTTGTGTCATACGTTGATACATTTTTTTTTCTTTTTGAAAAAGATTACTAGTATTCTTAATTCCATATTATTCTCCTTATGTTTCAGAAATTACTTGAAGAATCAAAAAATAAAACACACTAGGAAAAGAAACGTAGAAGAAAATATATATTATTTTCTATTATTTATCTATTATAAAGACAATAAGATCTTTTATATTTTTTTTATACTTGCAATCACTTTTTAAGAGAAATCATACGCAGATAATTTGTTTTAAGTATAATTATTTTACTAAGAATACGTGTATTCTTATCTTTCTATGCAGTAATAATTATCTAATGCAAACTTTTCATTCCTTTATTTCAGTTTTGGATTATGATGTTCTTTAATGTTTACCAAAAACCTTTGATATATACAGAAGATTCATATGAAATTGTGAGTTCTTGTCAAATGGAAAATAGAATTTGACTTTTTTTTACATCAGTTAAATATATGTTAAAATTATTTATACTGGAAGATACGTCGACAAAATCATGGCCTCACAACAATACAATAAGAATTATATTCTAAAGAATCTATCTTCCAAAACAAGAAACGAATTTCTGGCAAAATTCAGAAAGCTTGATAAAGTAAAAGCTGAAGCTTTTTGCCTTACGATTTTAAACTTAATAAAAGAGGTTATAGGAAACGATAATATTGACACATTAAGCAATTTGACTTGGTTGCTGCATAATATTGAAAGCATTAAAAGTGAAAATGACTTACAAAGTTATCTTGACAGAGATCAGATTGGAAATTTCAATCTTGTAGCCCTAGCTTGCCAAAAGAAAGCGATTAAAATTTTAGAATATTTATTTTCAGATAAAGGTAATTTTTTGTATAAATTAACAGTCAATATTTGCGAAAGTGATCGTTTGCTCAGTGATAATGACGAATTTAGCCACAACGCCTTTTATTATGCTATTCGTTCTAACCTGGTTGGTCTTTTTAATATTCTTGTTGACAAATGGTGTGAAGTCGAAAATTCTGTACAATTAGAAGACGTTATTTCAAAAGAATATAAAGAATTAAAGTTAAGAAGAGTTTACTTGACGAATGAAATGGAATTGTATGTACATAATAAAATATTAGACTTCCACTTTTTTCAAGATAATGCAAATTCCAGTAAAGGTAGTGGAAATACTTGGAGCCACATAAAACAAAGAATCGAATTGGTTCACCGAGACATTGACTTCCTTAAAACGCATTATTGGGACACTGATCCTGATGATAAATTTTTACTCAAAGCTGAGTTTGTCGCAAAAAACATACACGTGCTAAAATCGTTATTAAAATCAACGTACGATAGACTTCCTTGGGAAGAAATAGAGTTTATTTTAGTTATTTTCATCCGGTGTTTCAAGAATCGTTCCCAAACTAATCTGGTGTACAACAGCGTGTTGAATAAGAAGAAAGTGCTTTCGTATTTAGAAAGCTTTTCATTTGCTCTTGATCATGAACAAAGAAATTTGAAAACTTTCGATGTTCTTGAATTGGCAAAAGCAATAGAGCAAGCGAAATCTATGAGGGATAAAGTGATCAAAAAAATTACTAAAAATTATTCCTGCTTCCAAGAGCTGTACACCGACTACGGAAGAGTTAGAGATTATTACAGTTTAGAAACAGTAAAATTTTACGTAGACTTGGCTGTGACCGTGGATGTCACCGAAAAGGAAGGCCAGTTGGTGGTTATAAGAGCTCTTCAAGTTATGGGTGAACATTTAAAAAACACATTAGAGTCTCCTAAGTTATCAGATTCCACAGCAAAATTATTGCTCAACACTTTGCCTTTGGGTACAAGGGACGTTATTACAAAGTTAAGAGATTCCTTATCTCACGAATTTGAAGATGAGAATTTTATTCGAACTGTGATCGAAAAGAAACCTCACTTCTTTTTTAAAAACATACAAAGCGACATTTCAAAAATCGACGCTTTTATAACAAACTTTATCTACAATTACAAAACAATTGCAATTCAAAAAATAATGATTGAATTCGGCTCATGTGAACATTTAATTGACTTCAAAGATAATTTTGGACCTTCTCAGCTGCCAATTTCATTATTTTTTGATGAAATAATGGATAACTACTCGGATATTTTTCTCGAAAGAGATATTGGACAATTAGAAGAATTGCTATCTTGTCTCAGTAGTGTGACTAAAAATAAAACGTTGTATGAAAAAGAATTATATGAGGAAATTAACAGCATAATTCGAAATGAAAAAGAAAAGTTTTTTACTGTAAGAGAATCTTTTGCATACAATATCGTTTGTCTGAAATCGATTTTCTTAGCAAGTCAAACCGTCAAGACTAATAGAATGAATAGATATATTCTTTATATGGCTCTCAAACCTATATTTGAAAATCTTAAACAATACAAAGACCCCGTTGCACCAGCAGAACCTCTAATTAAAATTACTGAAAAAAAAATTAAGAAAATTTTAGACATCGCAATATCAAGAATGGAAATGAATTACCACACGTACTCTATCATTTTGAGAATAGGTCAATTGATGAAATTTCAGTTAACTAACATAAAATGGATAAAAGAATTTAAGGGTGCTACCTATAGGAAGAAAAAAAGCGAAATAAGAGTTATATCAGATCTGTCACTTCCGAAAATTACCATTTTACAAAAAATATTAACTGATAATGATTTGGTAGGTCACTCACTGTTTAATAATATATCATTTTTCGAAAGTAATCTAGAATTGCAGACAGTAATAGAGATGCTTGTTTTGGATATTTTGACTGTCTCAAAAGATTCGTGTAGTCACAATCCTTTCTTTTTGGATAGTGAACTTTCTTTGCCAATTGGGAAAAATTTGCGTAATCATTTGGCGCATACCAATGCTTTGATAAATGTTCTCTCAGATAAAAATCCCATGCAGCTTTTATTAAATGCTATAAAAATAACGAATGAGGGTTTTTCAAAAGACAGTAGGAAAATTGGTAAAATTACATTATGCGATCTTTCTAAATTAAAAAACACACACAGTGAGCATTTATTAATTGTAGATAAACAACAGGAATTTTTCAATGCTCTGGAAAATGGTGATATGGAAAAAGTACAAGATTGCTTCCGAAAAGGAGCTGATATTTATGGAAAAGATGTCAATGAGATGAACTGTTTGCATTTTTCTGCAAAGGCGCCAACTACTGAAGCTATAAAATTTGTTCTCCAGCAAGGCTTAGATGTGGCTTCAAAAAATTTAAGGGATGAGACTGCTTTACATATCGCTGTTAAGTACGACAGAATAAAGATAGTAAAATATTTAATGAAAAGAAAACTTTTGAGCATCAATGAGTGTGATATTGATGGTAAGACACCATTACATATCGCAGCTGAGAATGGTAGGAATGATATCTTTAAATATTTATTAAAATATGAAACCGATATCACTATTAAAGATAATTCAGGACTTTCTTTATTGCATACCGCAATATTAAGAAGGAATGAAGAGATGACTGAGATTCTTTTGAGAAAAGGAGGGAATCTCAAAAAAGATGTATCTACAGGCGGCTTCACAGTGCTGCACAGAGCTGCAGAAGAAGGACAAATAAGCTTAGTAAATATGCTAATAAATATGAAAGTGGACGTAGAATGTAAAACTGATTTCCATGATACTCCGTTGCATAAAGCAGCAGAAAATGGACATCTAGAGGTAGTGAAATATCTGATATTGAATAGTGCTGATGTTAATGCTAGAAATATTGTAGATGATACGCCTTTACATTGTGCTGTACGTAGTGCAGATAAGGAAATTGTGCAGCTTCTCTTAAATCATAAAGCCGAAATAAATGCGTCCATGTTGAACTATTATTTGCCTTTAAGTTTCGCCGCTGAAGATGGACATATAGAAATCGCGGAGCTTTTGTTAAAACATGATGCTGTTGTTAATGTTAAGACTAATTGTGGTCCAAGTCCATTACATCTTGCATCTGCAATTGGTCATTTGGAATTTGTCAAGTTGTTATTAAATCATGGAGCACTTATTAATCAAAAGAATGAAAATAAAGATAACCGCACAGCACTGCATTATAGCTCACGTAATGGTCATTTGGAAGTGGTAAAGTTACTGATCGAAACAGGAGCAGATATTGAAGCAAAAGATTTTAATGCTTCTACACCACTGCACGTGGCTGTAAAAAATGAGCATTATGAGGTCACTAAAATTTTGATTGCTGAAGGAGCTGATATTCATTCGAAAGATGCATTAGGATCCACAGCGTTACACATTGCTGCTTACTACAAAAATGAAGGAATCGTTCAATTACTGCTGTCAAAGGGAGCGGACATCAGAGCTGAAGATAAGAACAAAACAACGCCAATACATATACTTGTTTCAAATGTACTTAGTGAAATTCTCATAAAATGTAAAGCAAGCATTAACTTTGTTGATGCTTATGGTTTTAATGCTTTGCATTTAAGCGCCTTCAACGGCAACTTTGAGTTTGTGAGATACTGTCTGGAAAATGGTTGTAACATCAATGAGAGAAATGGATCTGGCTTAACAGCTCTGCATTTGGCAGTTCAAGGTAATAATCAAGATGTAGTTAACTATCTTATCGATAATGGGGCAAAAGCTGACATTAAAGATAATAACGGCCGTACAGCATTAATGATTGCCGCTCAGAACAATTGTCAAAGAATTACAAGAATTTTAATAAGAAAAATAGCTTTTGACCGCGATGATCTGATTGACTCTTTACGTTCATCTGTCTTGGAGGGAAATCATGATATTGTAATCATTTTGCTTCAAAAGTGCACATTTGACGTCCAGGAACTTCAAGAGAAACATGAATTCCTGTACAACGCTGTGGTTCATGATCACTTAAATGTAGTAAAAGTTTTATTAGAAAAAAAATTTGATGTGAATGCTGAGAGGAAAGGAACAATCATAACATCTTTGCATGCTGCAATATTACACGATCGCTTGGAAATAGCTCAGCTCTTACTGTTAAAAGGTGCTAATCCGAATGCTCAAGACCAGTGTGGCAGCACACCGCTTCATTATGCAGCTGTGATCGGAAATATCGAACTTGTTGA
>BMAW01005036.1:3376-51723 GCA_019974015.1 Nephila pilipes
ACGTAATTCTGTGATTCCTAATCTGTGGCTCCAACGAATCACTAAATGACGGTGCTTGCAACTAAAATCACTCAAAAGTAAAACTCACAAGTACTTCTGTGTAACATCACGTTATCTTTCTCTGTAAAATTGCGGAAACAATTGCAGAACACTACATCAAATACAATCTAAACCCTCTAAAAGGGCGTTCCCTTTAAAACATCTTGAAATATAATTTTCACTAGACAACGAGAGAATCTATCTGCTTTAGCGCAAAAAGTTCAACAAATGTGACCTTTGGTCCTTGGCGGAAGAGCCGAATCCGGTCATACTGCGTCTTTCTAAATAAACTCTGGTTAGCGAATCGATTTCACAAAATTTTAGTTTATACCCTTTCTGTTTAATTTTGTGTATTTTATATCTTTGGGAGGTTTGATTTTGGTTTTTTGATTTTATGATTTTTTACTAATTTCTTTAAAAGTATTTTGCTGAACTTGGATGTTTCAAAACTAATTTTAACATCCTTTTTTTTCTATTCTAAGTCCGAAATGGCATTCTAAATTACTTCATTTGCTTTTTTCTTTATTTGTTTGTCTATATTTTGAATACTTTTTTAAGTTTGTATTAGAAACAGTAAGCTATATATATATACATGTTTGCTCGAAGTCTTCACGTGTTGCTATGTGATCAAGTTTTTTTTTTTTTTTTTTTTATGTTAGGGCCTATTTTTTGCTACTGTATAACATTAGAAATTGTTTCTTTATTCGAGTTATCTTTTACATATTTTTGATTTCTCTGGGATTTCTTGTCTGTTTTCTTCTTGACTGATTTTGTAATGAGTTTATTTGTTGTTGATGTCGGTTAAATTGTATATTTGGTTTTGTAAACGTTTTCATAATATGATGCTGGTGGGAACAGTTTGGCCATTAATTTTGGAACAAACCATCGCAACAGTGTGCAGCATGTTGCATAATTAATTATATTATTCTCCATTCTCTTACTTTTCTTCAATAGTTGAGTTTTAGTTTTCCAATTCCTCTTTTTTGATAATTTTGATAGTTGTCATTTTAATTTTTCATTTAATTTAGTTTTCTTTGGAAATTTTGATAGCATGTAATGTTTTTTTACGGTTAAATTAGTATATTAATTTTTATTCATTTTTCTATGATTGCAATGTTTTACTTGCATATTTGTAGCCATTGGAATACGATTCTTATTGAACTGTATAGTAATGATTTCTTCCATACTATATTATTTTTTAATTACTGAGAATATTACCAAAATTGTTTATGCCTCTAATATTTTAGTGTTTATTTATATTTAAGTATAAAACGACACATATATATATATATATATATATATATATTACCTGCCAATTTCACTTTATAACAAAGTATGACAAAAAATACTTATTTATTTATTCTTTTTCATCATTCTATAATCTTCGTACGGAACGTTGCTCACATTCTATAAGTTCAAATGTTTTCAATAACAAATTTCCAATCCATACACCTCTCTATTATTTTACCTTATCAATAAATCACTCGGCGAAATATTCACAGCGACACAGCCTGCAAACACTCCGACGCCCAATTCGCTTCAGTTCGTCGCGTGAACCATTCGATAACCATTCAGCGCACCCTAAGAGGAACATAGCTTTTATCGCTCGCCGATGCGCTTTAAATGGATTGAGGAAGTTTAGCTAAGTGCCATTTAATAATGCATATGCTCCTGCTACTGGAAAGCAATTTAATAACGTCGCCGCCTTTGATGCAGTTTGGACTCAATGTAATATTTTGATGAGACGGAAAAGCTTTAGTTATTAGTAAAACACGGCTTTGTTCGCAGTGTAGCAAATATATTATGCCACTGCGGCTTGAGTTGAGCTTTGTTTCGCCGATGTGTGAAAGAAAATTTTGTTTTTCGCTTAGTATATGCACATAATGTATTTCAAAAGTTACCTTGACGAATAAATATAATTTGTCATTTTCATGACCTGTGGAATGCTTTTGTTCGAAATCGTTTTTCTTTCCTGGTTAGGGCATCGCAGAGTGTTCTTCTTATTTCTGTGTAAGGTCGACATTTATTTTACAATTCTGATAATAATTGCTGTATATGTATTTTATATATTTCAGAGAAATGTAAGAGAGCATCACCAGACACAAAATTATCGGAAGAAAAAAAACTATAAAAAAGATGTTTCGCCAAGTTGGTTTTAAAATGTATGCTAAATGTTATTTGTTGTATTATTGGTGTGTGTTGAATTATCTTTCCCATTTCCATCTTACCTCTCCATTCAATTGAAGTTATACATGCAAGCCTATTTACTAGGTCAATGCTTTTCAGTTGTGCTGAATGTGTTCGCTTTTGGTTCATGACTTTTAAGATAAACCGACATATACTTCCTGCAGGATTTCAATCAATTCAGTATTTCTAAAATACTCCATGTGTCATTTATTTTCAAAATTATTATATATATTACATATATAAAGGGCCGTTGAACATAGGCTAAACGTTAAGCAAAGGTACAATGCACATAAGGAAGTATTTTTTTTTTGTATAGCAATATGGTGTCGGAAATTAAAAGTGTTAGAATTAAAAATACTAACACTGAAGCAATAAACTTTTTTTATTTGCATCTATAGAAAAGTCTTACAAAGAATGGTTTGGTAGAGAAAAAGGCTAAAATGATTGCCCAATTACAGTGATAAAACACTGGAAGTGTTGATGCAATAATTGACGAACATTGTGGGAGTGATTATTGAGAATTTTACTAGCTCATACTTGCTGCCACAACTACTCAACGGCACAATATATCGCCTTTTTCTGGAAGATGTATTACCAAAATTACTTGATAATGACACGTTGTTGCTCAAACGATCATGAAACTATTGGTTTTAATTAAGGATAGTCCCTTTTATTCTTGGTTTCACACATGAATTGAACATTTAATCTTTTAGAAGTGTGAATCACAATTTCAGGAGGAAGGGGCCCTTTCTCCCTCTTTGTGGTAGCCCTCCATAGGTCCTGGAGGCACACTTAAATAAGAAGTTTGCCAAGAATTTGACACATTCCACACGACATTCCCCCACACGCTCGTACGGACCCATTCACACAAACATGTCACAAAAAACACCTACATTCCTAAACACGAATGATTTCAATGATTTTGACACCACTATTATCCTCTTTCAAGTATGTAATTATTAACAAACTGCTTGATTCAATAAATTTAATGAAAGCACCAAATGATAGTCCTTTCATTTGCGTCATTGTTCTTAATTCTAATTCTATTTTCTTAATGTGATCAATAGCCCCTTCTCCTGATATACGATCACACTATTCAACCCAGAAGTTTAATCATTAACGAGATAATCTGCAAATTATTAGTTTTAAATAAATAATCTAAATCCAAAAAAGAGGTTTCGCAACAACAGTGCTCCAGTTACTTATAGAAATGCAACGTGGTGTCAATGCAACGAGTCTCCAGTCCATTTTAGCTTTAACTTGCATAATTACTTCACTGACACTTCTGGCCCCCGATGGATTGGACAAAGTAGAGCAATTGCTTAGCTAACCCTTTCATCCTATTTATCAAGTATAGATATTTTTAATAGGGAATAATCGAGACTCTCATCTACGAAACTCCAATTTACTCCCATAATGACCTCATTGCAAAATTTTCATTTGTCACTGCAATGGTTTGGAAAGCACTTCGTATCTTCAAAATAATACACCAATCACTTGTTAGATATTGTTAGGCCTGAAACAAGTTGGTGAGGAACGGTACAGTGCTCACTTTTTTATTCATAATAAAAATAAAAAGCATCTCCCCTCCCTTTTTCCTTTCCAGCAATAATTTTTATTTCCAACCTTACATTGTTATATAAAAAAATGTCCATTGTGTGTATTTTACCTTTCCATTAAGACTGGTCTATGAACTCAGGGTACCCTGTACATATATAAACTTTAGTCTAAAACACTTGAGATTCGATTCCATAAACTAATCAGTCTGTAAAACGAGTTACTTATTTAAACAACTGTTTTCAACATGTTGTTATGGTCTGGAAAAATTCGCTAAATATAATCACCAGCAATTTTCGTGTTTCTGTAAGCAAATTTTGATAATAAGGATATACGAAATCCGTATAAAATTCAAAATACTCATATAGCTGAAGGAAAATATTAGTGCTACATAATTATTGACCATGAAGAATGTTAAGTTCAATTTATCAATTATTATCAATTTATTGCATAAAGTATTACAAAAATTATATATATATATATATATATATATATATATATATATATGTAAACAGTGGGGTGATGAGATTGTTCATCCCGTATCTATGATGGTTTGCTCTTACGCAAAGAGCTAGTTGTCTAGGGAGGTAATTCCATTACCGGACTCTATTATGATTTCGTAGGAATTCAATGATGAGACTTAACTTGTTTTACTTCGTTTAATATTTGGAGAGATGAAGATATTTTCACATTGAACTATATACATTTTATCTCTATTAGGAGTAAACAGTTCTTCCGAAACGGATAGATGGCAATCTAATTAGTCTTATCCCATATCGGCGATGGGCAATGGAACTCGCTCGAGCGTTTTGAAGTTTACTTCCGACGTGGGTAATGGAAGGAGAAGAGAAACGGAAAAGTGAGGGAAAAAGAGCGAAAACGAGTGTCACTCAGTTTTTGTTCTGGAATATGTGGCGCTGCATGAGCTTATCACATGATCTGATTCGTGGTGCCATCTATTGAGTATCGGAGGAACTGGTTTTACAGTAAATTGGAAAATAAAATTAATTGCTTAGTAATTAGCTGGAAAATCCTACAGAGTTCAACCCCTCCAAATAGAGCTGGTCTCCAGCTATACTGGAATTTTTAAAACTTCACTAATTATACTTTGCACTTTTCAAAATAACTAATAACACAATAATAATAATAAAATGAATTTCAAAGTCTTTCAATATTCTACATGGAGCAAAATATGTAATCAGTTTTTCTTAACACTTCATCATACAGTAATGATAAAAATTCTGATATAAAGCAGTATAAAATATAAATAAGCATATATAGAAAATGTAAATAACACAAGATAATATCTAGTACATAAAAAGAAAATAATATAGCATCAAATTAAATCAAACGAGCTTCACCAAATAATATCTATGTTTGATATTTAAATGGTGTAGATAGAAAAATGTTTTATCATGTCAGCAGCGGTAGTGGTAGAGTTCGGTGATTCGTGATGACCAACTTTTTCTACTACATATCTACCGCGAGGGTTGACTTTGGTGATTTTAAGAATTTCGGTCTTAGTTTTAATCCAACTCCAAATTGAGTTTAATTAATTAAAACTCTTTAAATTATAAAGATAAAGGAAAAATACAAAAAATTAAGGAAAGGTAGCAAACAAACGTTAAAAATGGGTTGCCATCTACAGAGACAAAAATAACTTATTCAAAAAACAAAAATTAAAAATCATTATGTAATATATATATATATATATATATATGCAAAAAGAATAAATAAGGTCAAGTATTAATAATCGTTTGCCTAATAATGTTGTAAAGTGTTTAAGAAATAATAATAAAGTGAAACAATAATATCGTCTGCCGAAAAATACGACGGAGTAAGCCTTTTCAAATAAGAAACATGGTAGATTAAGTACATTATTTCACACCTGATGCGAAAGCCAACTTGGTGACAACACTAATAAATTCGAATTTTTTAGTCCAAATTGACATTTTTTTAAATAAATGTTTCAGAATGTAGATCTTTAAAAATAGTATTTTAAGTTACAATTACTAACAATTCTCTTTAAATACCAATGAAATTAAATTTATTTTAAAGAATTGTTTATGTTACTAGAACGTTAATCAAAGCAAATGCATTTTCTGGTGATCTAATGACTCATATCTGTCCAGAAATCCAAATTTAAGCTGTTTAAATTCCAAAGTTTGAAGGATGAGTGATGTCGGGACATCTCGCTTTCTGGAAATGATTCCTCACAAATTCGATGCTCACAGATCCATGAAAAGTGACGGATTGGCAGGATTCCTGCGTGGCTCAGATTCTAAATATCGGTAGTATATCACAGGAAGACGCTTTACAGAAGGATGTCTGGAGGGTAGACGAATGGTGACTTCTAGAATTCTTTCACCTGTCAACTAGACAGCGGTGAAATGTTATAGCACACAAAACTTTTCCCTAAGAGTAATGTGGATGTATTTTCTGGTTTAAAGCTGATTTCGTTTCTTGTAAACTCTTTCGGATGTTATTTAATAGTTATTTACTAATTTTATGTCTTCAGAATTGTTCTCTAAATCTAGTGCTTAGGAAATAACGTTTCTGATTATATACTATTTTCGAAAAAATCGTTAAATACAAAATATTAAATCCCTGATAAGTTATAAGCTTTGATATTCTTTTGTTAATTGAAAATTATTTACACAGAATCTAATTCTGATTTTTTTTTTTACAATTTTAATTAATCATAGTTTTTCACGAGATTGGTGAAAATTGTAGTCTCCAGTTAATATGGCTTACTACATAAGTACGTAGCTGAAAAAGAACTTAAACATTTTGAATTTCTTGCATTTTTTTATTAATTCAGCAAAATTTATCGTATAATAAAATTGCTCATTAAGAAAAGTTACTTGAAAACAATGAAACACATTTAGCCACACATTTAGAATCTACGCGTAAATACCTTTGTTAGTTGTTCGTCTCATACCAAGTAAATCACTGTATCAATCACAAATATCTAAACCGATACAACCGGCTACACTCTGACAACTACTTCGATTCATTTGATAGTAAAAGTTACTCGATAGTCATTTGATGGATTCTCCGGGAAACATGGCTCTTATCGCCCTCCAATTCATTTCAAATGGGTTGAGGGAGTTTAGTAAAGTGCAATTTAATAACACACTGCCCTTATAAATAGAAACAAGGGTAATAAAGTCACATATAGTTAAGTTCGTTGTAATGTTTATGTGGTAATCAAACAAGCTAGGATCGACAGTTTAGACTTTCTTTCCTATATAATACGTGATAGTAGAATTTCATGCTCCTATATACATTGTACGAAACTAGTTTACTAAGCAGTTAGCATTGTTACATTTTTTATTAACGATGTAACACACGAATTTGGAACAAAGCAAATATATTATGTAGCTTATTCATAAAAAGTGCCCGTGTAGGAACAGGAATTTGAATTAAAAATTGGATGTTAAGAATGGTAAATGGAGTTTCAAAAATGAGAAATGGAGCTTTAAGAAACAGAAATTGGGTGTTAAGAATGGGAAACGGAGATTTAAGAAAGGGAAATAAGGTGTTAAGAGTGGGGAATGGAATTTTAAGAATGGGGAATGAGATATCAAATATAAGAAATCGAATTTTAAAAAAGAGAAATGGTATGGTAAAAAAGAAAATGGGGTTTTACAAAAAAATAAGTGAAATATGGTGTTAAGAATTGAAAAGGGATTCTTAAGAAGGAGTAATGGGGTGTTAAGAATGGTAAATGTAGTTTTAAGAAAGAGAATTGGAGTATTAAGAATTGGAAATGGGGTAATTGTTATACTAAATAACCGATTGATAGGTTTTTCCTCTTTTAGAAGTCATGAACATGACATCCTTCGCACCCCAAAAAATCTGCGTCATTACATTTCCAGCCAATGAGACCGTCTTCGCTTTCTTTTGGATGAGATTCATTCGAAGAACCATTGTTTTAAATGTTGATTTGTTTCTAGTATGTAATGATGAAACCAGGTCAACTTGAAGCAACAACAATCAAAATTAGCCTATGAATCTGTGTCACATTTGTTTGATGCAGTTGAACAGATAACAGCATATATAATGGTAATACATCCATAGCAGCGTTATTTATCAAAAACACGGAACGTTTTGATCAAACTTCGAATAAAAGATTTCGATTCCGGAAAGCTTTAGAGAAATATTTTCCTGTCTAAAAATTATGGGTAATATATTGAAATAAGTATTTATTTATTTCTTGGTTGTTGGGAATGAATTATTCCCTGTTTCTGATTCACAAAGAATGTTTCTGTAAATCAATCATAAGAATTTATCTGTTGATGGGAGTCAGGTGATAAATTATCAATTGTTTGATTTGAAACTTATAACAAAATGTGTGCGTGTCACGCATATTTATTGATAAATAATCTGCATAATATAAACATAAGTCAAAAAACATTTCAACTATTTGTCAGAGGCTATAATTCTTCAGAATAAAGATTTATTTTAAAACATCGGAAACGTTTTATAGGAAGAGGTGGAAGGATAGCTAAACAATAATTTATGATTAATAATATTATAAAATATATAACTCTATGAGTGTGTGTGATGAAAATATCTTTTATCTTTAGAGTGTGCTTCTACCATATATGCCATAAAATTGATATAGCGTATAATTCTAACCAAAATAATGTACGTTAAATATTGGCTTTAATCAGCATTATTAAAAAATATTCAACAAAAGAACTTTTATCGAAAGAAACTTGTTTTTTTAATTTGATCAAATTGAATCCATATAATTTATACTTATTATGAAAAATAATTATCTAAAATAGTTTCTTAATACATAAAGGTTCTTGAAAATAATGTCAAAGAAATGCATTAAGTACTGCAAATATTTCTGAATTTTTTTAGCGTGAACATTAAGAATATATCAATACCTTAATGCTTGCTGATGTAAAAAATAACCTCTTCCAATGTCACATTCGTCTTTAATTTAATCTATTAATAATTTGGTTTAATTTAATACACACACACACACACATATATATATACGTTTTACTCATCGTCTACGTTCAGATAACTGCATGGGACTTAGTTGAGATTTTAGCCTATCAAGTGCACGTTGTAATGTAAAAGTTTTTACTTTCAGGAAATGCATTTTTCTGGGACGACAATGTTCTAATCTATGAAGATAGATTTGTTAAGACGTGGTTTCAAGAATATGCATGAGATATCACACATCTTTGTTGATAAATATCTCCTTGAGGAATGGCTTCAACTTCAGTAAAAACCATACATCGTTATAAAAATACCATTCCTAGAAGGCTACCGCAGTTGCTGAGTGTTCTGTTCTTGAACTCAGGGCAGCCATTGTTTCCGTCGAATCGTGGATTCGAGTCTTGATATCACAAAAGACCCGATGTGTAGTTGCGCTCAAGAAAGATATATCTATCAAGCTTCAATGGCTTCCCCACGGGATGATGAGGAAGCAAAGAGAGCGTGCTAGTTAAGGTTCCATTCTTGTCATTTTACCGTGGTTCAAACGGGGTTCTGAGCTCTATCCCCTGTAGCCCTAGTTTTGCTCCTAAACGCGACGTTAATATTCAACCAATGCCTTTCTAGATATTAGGCCGATTTCAATGCTGAAATGACATTACGCTTTATTAATAACGCTTTTTAAATTCTTTTATGGAGTAAATGTAAATAAACACCGAAGTATTACAATCATAAGTAAGTTAGGAAATAAATCTCAACACATTATAAAATTATATATTAAAGACGAAATCAGAGTATTATTCTATAGAATGAAAACCCTATACCACTAACTATTTAAATTTTCAAATAAAAGGTTGCAAACAAAGAAAAATGAATAAAAATGAAATTTTATTTGTTAAAGGAAACATTACGTGCTATTTCCAAAAGCAAGTAAATAAAACGAAAAAATTGATATAATAAATACCAAAATTATCAGTAGTAGAGATAAAGAAAATGAAAACCGCGTTTACTGTAGAAAAGCAAAAGAATGAAGTATAATGAAATTAATGTTGTAACAGTCAGCAGACATTTAAATGTTGAGTTATTGTGGAATTTATGGACATACTATCCCCATCAAAGTTATATTATACATAAACGGTTATAAAATCAAAAATACAATTGAATAGAGATCAACAAAAAACGCTTTATAAAATAATTTTAAAAGAAAATAAACTAGCAACCCCAGAAAACTCTAAAAAGATTTATAACACAAGATGATTGAAGAAACAGAATTATTATACAATTAATCAAAAAAAAAATTATAATATAAAATTATTAAGAGAATTGGCATAGACAGCGTAAACAAGTAAATAAAATAGGTAAGCATGGGTAGTTTAATTTCCGCACTAAAAACAAAATTATTAAGTAAATATAGCTACTCTACTATTTAAGAATGCTAAAACTATGCGAATACAAGAAGATAATTACGAGTATTTCAAATGTTAATATATTCTTAAAGAATAAAAATTAGAATATACACGTAATGATTCAACTTTAATTTTTAATAATTTCACTGAAAAAAAATTTAATTTCTTAATTTTTCCATTCCCTAACTCAAAAGTAAAAAGTTCATTCTTATTTTCTGATACAATTCCAAATCGTCCTTTCATTTATCCGATCACACTCTCATAAAAATATGCTGAACGTGCTCTTGTCTTGATCGAAGATCTGTAGGGATAATCCTTACTAGGCCTCTAGAGGCCATTTAAGTTCCTCAGAATCCCTTCATCTTATCCCATGTGAGCTCTCATGTACATTGGAGAAATCCCTTCTATAAAAACGAAGGTGAGTAAGAATTCTGCCTCTTCTGCGCTATTGTGCTGTGCGTCAAACGACGGAGCTGTGTCTCCTGCCTCTCGTGTGTGTGTATATATATATATATATATACGAAGTATTATGTATATATATATACGTAATGAGGAATAAGTATAAAAGTATGGAGCATTGTGTATGAAAGACATAATTAGCTCCAAAATGAAACCTGTTTCTAAAGGACATGAACTAAAACCTCCTTTGAAACACATATTGTCGGTTTATGCTTTTAGAATTATATTCTATGTACAAGGTTACATAAAATATAAAAAGATAAAAATTACAGGTCAGAATAATACACGCTTTTCACAGTGCTTTGGAATGAATGAACTCAATATTTATTATTTCAGTAGCACTTATCTTTTTTTTTCTCACATTTCCTGATATCAATCATTATGCTCTAGATATTTAGATAAATTATGACATGGAATTAGAACAAAAATAACCTTCAAACATCCGTAGAGGTTCAGAATCTTATTAAAATAAACATTCCATTAATCTGAATTTTTAGTGATCCCATTTTATGACCCAAGCAAATGAAAAAACTTATTTAAAAAAGGTCTGGTATTAAAGAATTAAGCCAAAACAATGTAAAATATCTTAGAATTGATGAATATCATTTATTAACTGGTTTCACTGGTATATAAGAGAAGTAGTAAATTTCATTATACTTTCCATTTTATTTTCAAAAAATACATTTTTTTTCTATTTGAACGGTCCTCTATAGTTCGTCTCTTATATTGTAATTTAAAATGAACTTCACAAGTTAAGTAGACAAAACTGCATATTTATAGAAATTTTTTAAATTTTAAGGACAAAGTTCAAAAAAAATTTAAAAATGTAATATAAAAATGGATATGCTTGGTTTATAATTACATTAAAATTTGTTTACAATGGAACAATTATTTCATTCGAAAAAGGATTTCGACTTTTAATTGTACGGTTAAATATTGGGCAGTGATTGTTCAATCATGTAACATTAAAACAGTTTATATTAAAGTGAAAGATATCGATTAATATAAAATTTTAAGTGTTTACGAAGGTGGCTCAAAAAGTTGCCTGTATTGGACAAAAGACGGTATTGCTAAGGCAAGTTAGTATTACTCTTGCATGCTGCCATTGATTGAACGGTGCCCAGATAAAACTGACTCTGAATCATAGGTCAGTTTTGATTGCTACCACGTCGAGTAATCGTCATCATTTTGCCTCGATTCTTCAACGTCAATGAGATCTGGATTCATAACTATGCACTGAAAACAAGCAACACTCAAAAAATGGATTGATTTTGATGATTCAGATGCGGACTGTCTTATAGGCCGGAAAAGTTATGATGACGAATTTTACGATGTGAAAGGCGTCATACTCATGGACTTCTTAGAAAGAAGTAAGTCGATCAATGGATCATATTACAATGAGTTATTCCATTCCTATCTCAGGCCTTTTTCGGACTTTCATCACATTTAGTAAACATATATGTCATAAAACAGCATGGACTTGCATTATTATTCGAATATTTTTTTCTGACTAGACACTAAAAGCTTGTTCTCAACTATTTATTGAAAGCAGCTTTAAATTTAAGTATATTGTCAGGATATAATTTATAAAAAAAAATGAAATTCCTGATCTTGTGTACAAATGACAAGTTCACTAGACATCGACTCTACAAAATTGGGTAGTTAGCTTAGAATTAACTTTAACGGTCTCCAGTTTTTCTTAAAAAATACCCAATTTCGAGAGCCTGGAACACTTTGAACTTTTTGTTTAAAGCGAAGAAACGGTCGAAAAGAACTCCATCAGACTCCTGGGCTGGCTGAGAACTATGAGAGTACCTGGAATTGGATTTATATTTCGAAGGAATATCCTATCTAGGCCCCAAAAATGATATAAATCTGACAGTCGCACCAGTTGAGATGAATTAGTCAGTGCCCTAGTACAAGAGAATTGGATTTATATTTCGAAGGAATATCCTATCCAGGCCCCAAAAATAATATAAATCTGACAGTCGCACCAGTTGAGATGAATTAGTCAGTGCCCTAATACAAGAGAACTGGATTTATATTTTAATGAAACATCTTGTTCCGAACCCCAAATGTTGTGAACCTTAAGGTGGTCCTGAATGAGAGAAAATTATGATCGTGCCCTGCGCAGAATAGACGTACAAACGATACTTTTTCTGTTGTTCTGGTTCCTGTTTTTCTCACAATTTCCAAGCGAATCCGTTTTTGGTAAAACTCCTCTCCAAAAAGAACAAATCTATCTGCTGTCTAAACGAATAGTCTACAATTACCTTTCCGAGTAAACTAACTGAAAAACTAAAAGTGTATAAGAACGTGAGAAATACGCTTATGCCAAAGCCCTTTGATAATTTTTCTGAGGGGAAAGACAAATATTTTGAGCAAGATAGATTCGGGAAATACGAGAATCATTCTAAACGAACATGGAATTCTAGAAATAAAGAGCTGAAGTCTGAGAAAAGGCTTATTAAATCTTATCAGAATACAATTTCTAAGAGGAGAAAACTTACTAACCGTTTTCATAGTAATTTTTTTGGTCATATACATTCAAATTGTCCAAAGCTTAAAATATATTCTTGAGTCAGTAAGAATGTCTGGTACGTTCGAGCAAACTTGTTTACAACAATTGTCCTATAAGAGAGGTCTCAAACGAAAGTCATAACTCTCAAAGGCAAGGTCAATGTGGATGCGAGAAATCCGGTATGTCTGACGCAAGATGTGACTAATGTAGTTATCGATCTTTCGAAGCTGAGATGGGAGATCACATTTAGTAATCAGGATTAGGAAAATCAGAAGTTTCGACAATAAGCTCCTTCAAAAGAGTCATAGTCGACAGTAATTACTCCTTAATGTGGCATTTGTTAATGATTTTGTTGAATTTTCAAACAATTATAAGAACAGATATTTGGGATCAAGTCTCCCTGAATTTTGCCAACAATGGTGTCGAGTTTCGTAAATGTGAAACAAGACCCTCGTCAATATAGATATCCTACCTGAAACAAGAAAAAGGAGAACTGACAAAAATACAAAAAAAGGAGTTTGGGTTGAAGAAGAAAATAGAACCGTATAGACATGAGTTCCTTGTTATAAGTAGAGATAAAATAATTTGAAGTAAATATTTCTCTTTTATGAATAAAGATAGTTCAGTAAATATAATATCTTTAAAAAAGAAAATTTAGTTATTAACAGAAGAGAAAAAAATATTGTAAAAGTTTTTAAAAGAATTTCAAAAGGAAGAATTTGATTCTAAATTGGAAAAGAAAGATCAGATATTAGCCGAAATTCTAGAAGAAAATAGAAATGTGTTCTAAATTTACAAGTGAACGAAATGTCTTTGGAGAAAATGATGAAGCATTGCTCAAACTACTGAATCAAATGCGGAAAAAATTGGTGCATGCAACTTATTGAGTCAAATAGAGAAATTAAAATAAGAGCTGGAAGAAATGGTGAAAAATAAAGAAGATTATAAAAACTGCTCATTAAACTATTCCTATGTAGTAAAGATAATTTTAAAATAGAAATAAAAAGTAAAGAGATGAGAATTGAAGAAATGACAGAAGAGCTTCATGATTATAGACATTTTCTGAGCCAGAATGAGAACAAAAATATCCATAATTCAACCCGAAAGTAAAAAAAAAAAAAACTAAAAAAAGCAACAGAATACCGAATAGTCACGATTCAATGAACGTAATTTGGTTACAGATTGAAATTAAAGCCTGAATGCTTAGATATACATTAGATAACTAAAGTAAACCGCAGAAGATTCGAAGCCAAAAAAATTGGTAAATACCGTTACTTATTTATTTATTGACTGATTATTCTACTTTGACCATTCCTTTATGTATTTTCTTATTCTTTCTATTAAGAGTATTTTTTTTTGCTTCGTTCGTTGGTCTAAATACAACAATCACCGTCAGTCAGCAGGATAAAACATTTTTTAAATGATTAAACTCCAAAATCATATTCTTTAATGTAGTTTTTCACTAAACCTTATTTGTGCTACATTCAATACTATTTTTGTATATCATATTAATTGTATTTGTATTAAAAATATGAGCATGGTGAGTTTCCGTTTGTATCCTTTTTAGGTATTCTCATTCCAATTACCTTTAATATTCTTTGCTAATTTTATTATCTTTTAATTCCCAACCACAGTATTTAGAATTTTTCAAGCTATTTGGGTAGTTTAAATTTTATGTTACATTCTTTCGATTAGTTGTATTTTGAATAAGAAAATTACCAAAGGCTGCCTTAGAAGACTTTTGAAAGTCATACGTGAATTTTTAATACTGAACGTATTGTGTGAGTCTATGCTGTCTGGCCAGTTAATCTTTTCGCTTGAGTAATTTCTTAAATGAAAGCAATTATTGCAGAAAAGGCAGTCACTGAGCTCAGCAATATTCCAAGATGATCGAATCAGTGTGTTTGTTTGATTTTCTATTTAATCATAATAATTAGCCTTTTAAAAAGTTATCCTTATGAAGACATTATGTACTCCAGTTCAAATAATAATAAAAAATAGAGCTTTTGTACGTACACATAATGCTAATAATAAGGACATATTTTTATACTTTACCTTATATCTCTAGCAAAACTGCATTGTTTTCCGTTCATGCATGTGCATGCTGATTACGTATGCCTATCTGTTTGTTTGTTGGCACTTTTTTCAGGTTGTCTATTTCTACCCAACTCAAAAGTCTGCAAAACGCAGTTTGTATGTCCTTTGATTTTAAGTCATGGTCATATGATGAGGTCAAAATGTGAGCAGGAAATGCACTCTCAAAATCCACGCCACGCCATCGAACTTTGAGCCCAGACTGATTAAACATACATCAACTCTAGATGTGCAGGTAGATACGCATTTTTAAAAGCATAAGCGATTTATAAACTCTTCAAAATGTTGTGCGCAGATTTAATTTTCCTATTATAGAATTGAAACAATTTCAGCGTTATATACTGGTTGATTTAATAACTCACATATCTGTATTCCAAATGAAAAGGATAAATCCTATAATATGATGATGCTCTATCCGGATGTGATTCCTCATAAATTCAGCACTCGGTGATCTAAGAAAGAGGCGTATTTACCGGATTTTGACCTAGTCCAAATTCTAAATATCAGCAATATATCACAAATACAGAGAGAACCGCTTCGTTGAAGACAGGATGGTTCAAACCCAGATGGACACTGACAACTCGAATTCGCCCACCTGTCAACCCGAGTGTGACGAAATTTATAACTCCCAAAACTTTTCCCGAAGAGGATTGCTAGCATTTATTCTAGTGCGTTATAACAGATTCGTATCCGAGCTCGAGAAAGGGGGAAGTAGGAGTGAGGATCCTGGAAAATATTTTGCGAGAGGAAATGTTGGAATATTATTAAAAGAGAAATATTTATTCACTAGGAGAAAACGATTCGATGTTTCCGATGTCAGAAACAGAATTTCTGCAAGTCCATCACTTTCGGAAATTCTCGGCGAATGGCAAACGATATATTATTTGGTCTCCAATAGAATTGTTAACTTCACAATAATTTCGTAATTTCGAAAATCGTGATGGAGAATTCATTCGCAATGAACTGTTAATTACGAGAATCTTACAAATTATAATGAATGATAATATTTAAATTACTATCCGTTATGTAAACATTATCACTGATTGTCAACTATGAAACTTTAGTAATGATATCGTTGTTAATAATATTTAGAGGAACTTTTAAACTTTATTTTTGAATAAAAGTGATATTACCTTTAGTAATGCTAAGAAAACATAAACAGATTCCGTTTACTGGAAATAAATCCTTTCTTTTTGGAATATTTTCTTACCCGTTTTCTTCGATCAGAATTTGAGCAAACAATAAAATTTTGATTTATAAAAATTATTTTTTTAACCAATTGTGTCGAACATTACTTAGATGTATTAAAATATATTAACTAGTAATATTTAGGTATTCTTATTGCAGTTGCCATTAAAGACACTAAATAAATTTAAAATACTTATTGTTTTGAAAATAATTCCAAACAATGTTACAAAAAATTTTCCGTATTTCGAATGATTTAATTTTAAAAAAAGGCTTTTTTTTTTCTAAATGATATTTACTAAAGATTGATACACCTATTAACAAATATGTGAATTTATATTATCAAAAGAAATTATCAATTTCAACCACAAATTTTGTACCTTTATTGCCGAATTGTGTAGTTAAATAAGTTAGTTTGCGGTTTTCTTTTTCTGTATTTTAATGACCAGAATATTATTACCGAAAAAATCTTCAAACATCATAAATCATTTTGGTCTTTTAATTAAGAATGAAAATACTTATTTTTTATTTATTAATTTATCATTTACAGTTATTCCTGAGATATATGATTTTCAATGAATTGTATTTCTTCATTGATATTGGCCTACATGAAAAAACCATGAGCAAAGTGTAGCTAACATTTTAATTATGATACAGTTACATAATAAATAGATAGATCTACAGTAACATTAAATTAATAAGAAATGAAAAATTAGTAAAATTGTCTGTTAAAATTATTAGTCATTAAAATGGATTAATTAAAACGAATTTTTTGGAAATTGTTGCTCCTTTTAAAAGTCAATATGAATTAAAAATGGATGTTTGTATATATCTTCACTATCGAAGATAAAGTAATTTTTAATTCAAATATACGAGTTTAGAAGAGAAAATTTCTGTACGTTCATTGGCAAATGTATTCTTCTGAATAATGGAATGCTATTTTAATCCTATATGATAATAGTATTTAAGAAATTTTGTAAATGTAGGTATACAGAAGTAATTATAAACAAAAGTCTTCAATAAATATTTAACATTCACGAAATTAAAATAACGTTCAATTCATTCCATTGAGAGATAGATCCAATACTCTGGGGAATAATTCTAGTCAAGGCTATTCGAAGAGATTTAAAAGACTAGCATCAATTAGGAATGAGAAAGAGAAAGAATACACTACGTAGGAAATGAGGGTAATATGTTATTCTTTACCTTACTCTTCATTGTCGTTTTTTTTTCCCTTCTATCTGAACAAAAGTAAATTTCCGTCGTTTCACCTCTTCTAAGTGAAATAGATAAACGAGAAAACAGAAACATCCGACTATTTATATGAAAAGAGAGAGGCGTATTATTACTGAATGCAGGAAGAGTGTTGATTACTATTTGTACCTACAAAATGGAATAGTAAAAATTAGTATAATTACTTTAATTACTCAAGTCGATATTAAATCTTACTTAATATTCTGAAATTAAGAAAAGTATTAGAATAAAATTCTACATTTATATATTTGTGCCTCTTCTGTTATTTGAAGACAAGGAATATTCTAAGCATATGTTTAGCAAAAATTAGCTTTATTTTTTTAAAAAAAACTTTAACTAAAATATAACCTATATCTTAACATAAATCATTTTAATAGCATAGTTTAAGGAAGAATGCTTTAGTAATTGCCACACATTACTCCTTCATATTTCACCTGTAGTAAATAACTGAAACTTGTCTTACTTCTCAGCAATCAAAATCCTCTTTCATTGAATTAATTTAATCGTCCTCAGATTCCCTCTCAAACAGTTATTGCAAAACACCATTTTCCATACGTTCCTCAAGGTAATCCATAAATCTTTAATACATCGCTTATCGATCAAAATCATAATAAAAGTTTAAGGAACCACATCCACTACTGTAATCTGTATTTCACCATTGAATGCTTCGAGTTTATTAAAAATAAACAAATGTTGCTGAAAATGTTGACATTGCGATGGCTTTTAGCACCTAAAAACACGGCGTGTTTCATTTTGTTTAAATTTTTCGGTGAATACTCGTACATAAGGAATCATGGAAAATGATCAAGGAAATAAAGATGAAAATTCCGGGCACTTTTGAGAAAATTCAAATTAATTCTTCACTATTGACTGGAAAAGTTGTTGAAATAAAATCAGTGATATGACTTGTTATCAGGAAACAAAAACTCATCTAATGGATTGGTTTAATTAATGTCGCACTAAAAACAACACGATGGCTATTGGCGTCGAACCTCGTAATTTTGTATCTCGACGAGGAGGACTCCTAACCTGGCATATCCCTCTCCTAGCTTTTACACCACGCCAACGGGGGATTTTGAGTCCCGACAGATTTAATGTGCAGATGGAAACACTTCTAACAATGATAAGTTTTTACATTATTGAAAAAAAAACTTCTATATAGTGTAACTAAAGAAAAATTACTTAAAAGTACTAAATATATTCCTAAGCTAAAAATCAATTAATTTACCAAGGCTTATCTACCAACTATAGTAGTTTGCAATAACCTATAGTGAAAATGTAAATATGGTTACTGATTAATAAACATTACTAAAAGAATTAATAAAACAACAGTTTATTAACAGGGATAGCATGAATCAAAAGAAATCGAGGGGGGGGAAAAAGGACCCTATTCCGGATAGTTTTCCTTCTGAAGAGAGTTCCAAAGCTCATTATTTTAAGCGTTAAATTGTTTCAGCAGTCAAGGAATGCATTGTTATTGGTGCTAAAAGAAAATAAAAAAAGCATCGAATTTATTGCCTTCTGCAGAGTAAACTTGTAAGTAGACACCAGTAA
Source organism: Nephila pilipes (assembly GCA_019974015.1). Taxonomy (NCBI): domain Eukaryota; kingdom Metazoa; phylum Arthropoda; class Arachnida; order Araneae; family Nephilidae; genus Nephila; species Nephila pilipes. Next base: position 22,592 of record BMAW01005036.1, read on the forward strand.
ATGAGTTCTCAAACTTCAAATCCAAGCGAAGTAGTTTTCAATTAAACTGTAAATATCCAAAAAGAATTTTATATTCACATAAAAATTATAACTAAGAAGATTATTCACAAAAGGTAGTAAAATTATTACATTTAAAAATAAATAAATAAAATGGATTATAGTCTACTAGCTTCTTTTATTTAATTTCGAATATTATTATCACCCAATTCTATTTTTACATGAACTTCTTTCACACGATTTTAATTTAACACGGATTAGGAAAAAACAAAAACAAAAAAAATAGTTCTCTTTTTACATTACTTATTTCAGTTTAACACGATCGATCTAAATCATAAGAAAATTTTACAGTAATTTTATTTTTATAACAGCGACGTTGGAGACGACAGATGTAATAAGATTTCCATTTGCGAAAATTCCCCGAATTTCATAACCTCAATATCAAATTTTTTTTGCTAGTATTTTGAGTTTGGTGTTCTTTCAAAGTGAAAACATCTGCGACACTTGTTTTGATTTGACTGAAAAGTTTCAGACATATCAAAACAAGCCCCAGAAGAAAAAAAAAATTGTAAGCAAATGTTTTCCCCTCAACCCGAAGAACGATAAGTTCGAGCGAGCCAACGATTAAATTTTTTTTAAAAAAAATCTTATTAACGTATTGATAAAGTGCCCAACGAGAGATGAACCATACCTAATTAATAATTTTGCGAAAAAGTCAATAAATATAAGTTATGTTTTAAAACCATTGTTTTATTAATTATAACTGAAATATTTTTCGGTTGATCTTACATATTGTCGAATAATTCATCTTATAACAAAAGCGAAAGGGTATTGTGTTATATTTGTTGATTTCGAAAGACTGGAACCAATCTTCTATTTTTCCATAGATGCAATGTATCTTTCACTCGTATTCTTCAGAAAAGTATCTATCCTATAAAAACAGAATTAGGTGTAATCTCATTCCATTTAACATAAGCCCTTGACATCTTTCGACGCATTCTCACAGACTACATGGCCTTGAGAATCCGTGAAGTGTATCGGTTTTCACATTTTATAAACAAGGGATACATTAGATAAGTCGTCATAAATGATGAAAACTGAAGACTCATTTCCTCTCGTTAAAGAGTTAAGATATTGAGGTCTAAATCGTGGAATACACTGCTTTGAATTTAATCGTAGAATGCAATCTTGTCAATGATAAGAGAATTAGGAGGAATGTCTAATAGAATGTAACAGCAGACATCGGAAATATAGTTTCATACTCGTACAGGAAGTTGGCAGTATCAATTTTGGGTTGTTCTTAAAGAATTTTAACACACATTAAAAGTTTTTTTTTTTTTTCTTCAATTTTCTAGGTTACCATCGTTTTCAATAAAACGATGCATGAATGAACAGTCTGCAAAAATAAATGTATTGTTTTCTGAGCAAAAGGAGGAAATTGAAACAATCGGAAACGTATTAAATTTTAGATATTTTAAACATTTTTTGCATAATTTTGTGATTTCATTGTAGAAGTGTACAATATTAATAATTCTAATGGCACATAAATAGAAATACAATCAGCTACCGATGTTATTAAATGTCATATTTTAGATATGATACGAAAACATTGATATTTATAGAAGGTTATAAATAAATCTTAATTTTCTTAGAAGAATAGTTGAACACATATAATCTAAATGTCAAATGCATTTTCTACGCAATTAAAATTTCCGAATATTTATTAATTTTCTAAAAAAATTCTATCGTAGGGAATCACCATATGCACGTGTAAAAGCATGTCTCCATCAAAAACTATATTTACTTTTTCTTGTTCCAGAAAAGATCCTCATCTCGCAAAGAAAGAAAAGTAATTGATTTAAAATATTCATTCACAGAGGGCATGATAACTGTTGCAGAAACAAATTGATTTAAATCTTGCGAAATCTGTCTCAAACTGCACTTGATTCACAGATGCATCGATAAACAAAGAGACCAATTTCATAAATGAAGTCCGCACACCACAAAAATATAACATTAGTATCGCCCTCTATCGTTGAGAAATCTAACTAAACAATGACCATTGAAAGATGTTGATTCAAGTCCTTTTTCTAATTCATTATACCAGGAATTTTTTTCACAGAATTTTTTTCTCCCAAATACGTGCACAGTTTTGAATATTCATAAGTCTTTTCGATGGAATTGATTAATTATTCGTTTTTCTCTTCAAAATTTAGTTTGAAAAATAATTTTTATTCGGATAATTAATTAAAGATCTTGTACAATTAATCGAATACAAAATATACATGCACCTCTGTAAAATTTCAACGTATGAAATCAAGAATCATATAAAAAGATGACTTAAAATATTTGATTAAGTTTTAATGCATTTCAGTTTACATTGACTGCAGCACAAATATCGTATCATCTTTACTGCTGAACTATATGCAATAACTCTTCATGATTCAAGACTAAATCAAATCTCTCTCACAGAGCCTCGATGCAAACATTCTGGAATTCAAAGTTTTTTGGAAATGAACCTTTTTGTAAAATCACGATTGCAGTCTTTAGTAAAGAGGCGAAAAGGCAATTATTGTGACACATAGCTTTCCTCTACTTCAGGGATTATATCAGCGGCAAATTGAAGGATGCGTAATTTAATCCGCTTTTTATTCTTTGGGAGTTTCTACATCGAAAAAAATTCTCATTGACATAAGTGTAATCAGGGTACTTACACAACTGATTTTCAAATATTTTAGATTAAATACAGATTTCTTGTTTTTGCACTTTCTTATGTAATACTCTTTCTGGGTTAAAATATGGTTCACATTTCCTGTTAAGGTAGGATAGAAGTAAAATTATTTGTACAATATTAATCCAACGCCAAAAATTATTGGAAAATTGGACTGCTTTGAAGGGACATTTCGATTGATTGAGTACTCAATGAAATATAGAGCAACAAAGTGGGTATTACCCCCTGAATATTTTGGTTTATTCTCCTGCGAAAGAGTTGTACTAAAATATCGATTAATTGCTTTATTATAGATTGATTATTTTGTTAATGTTGCACTTAGAAGCTAAACGAGGGTTATTGCTGATGTGCCTCGTAATTTTGAATTTCCCTCAAGTGACGAAGATGACACCTAAGTTAGCACCTTATCTACAAGCTTTCACTACACCAGTGGAGGATTCGGAGCTTCGACAGGATTTAACGTGCATCAGCCCCAACACAGTGGCTCTTTAGTATCATCAGGACTCGAATCCACGAATCAATGAAAACAACAACGGCGTTCGCTTTTTTGATCAATTATTGTAAATATTCATTAAAATTGCTTTTTTAACGTATATACTATTCTTGTGTTTTCTCCTCGTATTCTCGGTTTTATGTTGCGCCCTATATCGCGTTTGCACTTGATTTAAGACAATGCAGTCTTTGACAAAAATTCCTCGTTTTTGTGTGTTGTACCACCTCTTCAAGCATTCCCATCTTTTCTGAATCACCTGCCTAGTAGAAAAACTCTACATCAAAGGTTTTTTTGTTGCGATTTTAAATTTTTGGATAAAGTGCTCTGTTAATTATGGGGCCGCGGTAGCCTAGTGGTCAAGGTCGTGGATAGCGGCTGGCGGTTTTCGTTCAGTCGTGGGTTCGATCCTTGGCCACCAAAGACCCGCCGTGTAGCCGGGGCTGATGCACGTTAAATCTGTTCGGGGCCCAAAGTCCTCCCGTTGGCGTGGTGTGGATGTTTGGAGAGGGGGGTGCCAGCTCAGGTGTCGTCCTCGTCACTTGACCGTGGTTCAAAATTACGAGGTCCGTCGCCAATAGCCCTCGTGTTGCTTCTAGTGCGACGTTAATATAAACTAAACTAATCTGTTAATTATGTGTGTCAGCTGATAACTTCTCTACACTTTAGTCAAACTCGCGGATGGCATGTCTTAACTTCAAATTACACAGCCATTGATAGTTCGCTTGAAAGTATGACAAAGGTTTGCGATTTTCTCGTAAAAGCTTAGCTTTATCTCAAGTGATGGACCTCATAAGAGGGCCATTCAGTGATATCTGCAGTAAAATCCACTTGAGTACACTTCTTCTAGGTCTTTGGTATTCGCCATTTTCGTAACTTAACTCCCGTATTCACTATTCTGGACAAAATGTTAAAAATTGAAGACCTTTTTCTCATGTCCGAAATTGTTGATGTTACACATCTCAACTAATTGCCTACTAATTCCTTCTTTGTCTAAATGTTGAATAATTCTCATTTGTGTACCAATGATAATGTAAGATGTCGTACAGATTCCTTTTTTCAACATAGTATTCAAAAGCAGAATATTAGCAGCAATATATCTGCTCGTCACTTAACCCTACCTTGTCAGTGGCAGCACGACAGTGAGATTGGTGCTGGTGATTTATCGTCCGCGCATACTTGATATTGCTACACTCTCAATAGAAATACCAAAGTTTATACTTCTGAATATTCGTTATCCGTGAAAAGAATTCGTTTGCAGATTTCTTCTTTTGTCCAACGAATCGAACCGTATAAATGGAATTATATTGTATTCAAAAAGATTTAAAACCTATTGATGCTGGTCTAAATATAAAAATACACAGATACGAGGTGTATTCAGAAAAATGCACTTTAATGTATGCAATTTATAAAAGTTTAGAAAGTGTGTAGTAAATATGTATTACAGAATGAAATAAAATGTGGACTCAGAATAGAATTATACTAAAATGTTTTCTTTTTTATTTTGTTTATGAAAGTTTTTTTTAACACAATATTTTATATAATTTATATAAATCTTATAACTCATATAACGTTTGTTCTGTAGAGTATTATGATAATTGAAATTCGTTACGAATCAGGTATGGAGTATTTTATTGGGTGTATGAGAAGTTCAAAAGCAAGTTTTTTTTTTGTAACTCATAGCAATGCGCTTTTTAAGTTCGATCATTAAAAAAGAATTTTATTTTTCTCATCGCAATAAATTCCGATCTTCACGTTCGTGCATATAAATTGCTTTTAAAAGTAAAAAAAAAAAAAAAAATAACAAACATTAAATACACATTTCAAGTTTTATGTTTACATATTTAGTGTTTCTTGTTCATTTTGTGACCACTGAAAATTTACATATTTTAATAAAAACCGCCACAGGTAATGCCTATTGTTTCCTAGACAAGCATTGTAAGTATGAATAATCAGAATGGAAAATGGGCGAAAAAACGACAAATAAGATTAGTGTTATAATGATATCGATTAAAATCCATAGAAGAAAAAGGCCGGAGGTTGTTTAAAAAAAATCAATTTTTCTCCTTTCTTATTTGAGAGAAGATAAAAAGAGCCCTAATGATGATGATCCGCCTCCAACGATAGATGCATTTCACGAACGAATTAGCTTCGAGATAATGGTTAGGCAGCTGACAACTCTAAACGACTTTTTTGAGTAGAAAAATCCGCCATCATTTTTCTATACATTTGGCACTCCATTAATCCTGAAAAGTAACATTTAACAACGACTACAGTTGATTAACTATCATTTTTGTAAGTGATCTATATTAAAAGAATTAAATCAAATGTTGCTACGATGCTTCGAAATGTATACAGTTGTTTCTACTCTAAAGAAAAGTGTTTTTCTGACTATATTTATTTGCTGTATAGTACTTTTGAAGAATATTTCATTGTTAAGTGTTGTATTTATTAAAGAGTTTTTAATAGTTAAAATGTATGCCTAGAAAAATAAAGACTCGTTCGAGCATACTTTGTTTATTTGAATAACTTCAGTGCAAAGAAAACACTCTAGAACATTTAAATGATATAAAAATTATGTTTTTCAATGCATATTTAAAACGTATAGAAATGAAAATAGCGAAGTTATTGTGTATAATTTACAAGAAAATTTCTTTTCTCTTTTTTATCTGAATATAAAATATAGAGCAACAAAATTCATAAAATTAAAATTCCCCTTTTGAAATCTTTTAATTATTTTTCTCTCTTTGAACTGAGAAAGAAAACTCTAAATTTATTTCCATTTTTGTATAAAAGAAATACTTTTTCATTAAGTAATTTTAAAATAGTAAAATAATTATAGTTTATTTGAGCTACAAACTGTTTAGTATGAAATTTAAAAAAAAGTCTTAAATTTCACTGAATAATATTATGACATAACTTAGACGAGATGTGTGAATTTCATGACACAAATATAAAAATAAAAGAATAATAAGAGTTTTCTTCTTTTTCAATTTCTTTTGTAAACTTGTGTTAACAAATCACGCATACACAATTGGCACATTGTTACTTCTAACTCAATTTTTCTATTAAAACACATGGAGATCAATTGTGTAGTGGAGTTATTTCGACTTTCATATTAACTAATAATTTTCATACCACCTGTGCTTGCGAGGTATGGCTATTATATAACAAGAGTGACGCTGCTACATAGAAGTACGCAAGTGTTAAACGCCAGCGACCGGCAGCTGTTTAACGTGACATCTTCTCTTTCGAATGCAGTGCCTCTCGCTTCTGTAAACACAAATCTGTATACCCGTAGCCTTCGTTCGCATTCGAGTTATTATTTTTTTTTTGCCAGAAAAATGATAAGTGAGTAAAGAACTGTTGTGAAATTTCACATGAAACTTGAAAACACCGCTACTGAAGCTTATAAGTTATTGAGAGAAGTGTATGGAGCAATGAATGTTTATAGCGTGCACGGCTTTTTGAGTGTTTGAGCGTTTTCAAGGTGACCGAGAAGACGATGAAGCTGATTCACGTGCGGGTCGCCCTCCCACGTCAAAAACGGTTGACAAAATTGCAAAAATCGATAATCTGGTTCGATCTGACCATTGGTTAAATATTCGTGTGATAATTGAGACTGTAGGAATTGACAAAGAGTCTGCACGACAAAATAACAATTTTGACAAGCAAAAAAATATTTGCCAAAACTTCTAATGTATGAATAACAAGAAGCTATCGAAAGTGTTTATAATGACACTTTGAATGCCATTGAAAATAACCCATACTTATTGGAAAGAATATTAGCGTGTGGCGAATCGTAGTTATTTACTTATGGTCGTAAAGAGGAACGCCCTAGAAGAGCCCCTCTTAAAAAAAGATCGAATGAGCAAATCAAAATTAAAAACAATGATAATTGGGGTTTTTTTTTCGATATTCGTGGGATTGTGTACTTTCCCTGGGTTCCTGAACGTCAAACCGTTAATGAGTATTACTACCTACACGTTAACCCTCTCGCCCACGAATTATGAAAAATGTAAAGAAAAAAAATCATTCTATGAATTAATTTACTTAGACTCTTGTTTTAAATTTTGTATGAAATGTATTTTTTGTTCAGCTTGATCCCATTAACACAAGAAAAAAAGAGAATTTTTCAATTACTAAAAAACTGGAGGACCGTCAAAATGATGGATAGAAGTAAAATCAAAATGAAATACACTAAACGCATTTTTAAATATAATTGATTAAATATATATTTTTTTAAACAAGAAATAATACCTTTTATAATTTATTGAATCTATTTTTGAGTTTGTATTCAAAAATCAAGCATGGCAGCAAATAAAAATCACTTTGTAATGTGAAATATTATATTTGGTATAGTTGATCTAATAACATAAAGAATACAATGACATTTTGTTCACCTCTATTCAATGACTAAATAAATGATACATCATAACTTCCTGTTACATTCAACACAAAAAAAAATCATACTATTCTACAACAATATTACATTTACCATACACATAATTATTTTTGATACATGTATATGCAGTCCTGTTTTTATTACACAGACCAATTTGGCATTGGGTACGATTTTTTGAGTTCGATATCTCACCAGAAATTTAAGAAATAGTGTGTGGGGTGGTTTTTTTTATTTCGTGATTTTGTCGATGTTCTTCAGAAAGTTGAAGCAAAAAATTTCTTTTATGTATTATACTTCCTGTAGTTTCTTTGTATTTAATCTACTCGCTTATTAAATTTAAATCCAAAATAGTGTAAAAAACGAGCATTTCCTATCTTCGACTTCTCGCTTTTAATGATGAGTTACACGCAATTTGGTCAAGAATATCAACACATTATTTTGCAAAATTATAAAATGTCACAGTTTCAGGCATTTTCCTTTCATTATGACTATACTAGGGTGCTTAAAACACAAAACATTCTTGTATTTCCTACAGTGATACACAGTCAAGGTGGAATCATTGTGTTCATAACATGTTGTAGAATAAGTGGATACTTTGAATATTTTGCGGTGTCTGGAAATCCCTGCCATTATTGCTTAATTATGCTGATAATGCTAATATTTTTTTTCAATTTCTCAGCAAGATTAAGGAAAGTAAAACGGTTATCGGTTGTGATGTTCTTGCCTTTGCCCAAGAATGGTTCCATCAAACGTGAATCACTACCGATAACCTTTTGGAATGGAATAATATGGAATTGTGTTTGGCATGCTACATCTGTTGCATTCCAAAATTTAATACTAAATTTATCAGTCTTACTTGATATATATTGTAAGAATGTGTATCTAGTTTTAGACGGAAATAATTGCACAAATACTGTTATATTTTCTTTAAGTAGGTAGCAAGAAATCGAGTTTTCGACGAATAAATCCCAAATATAGGATATTAAAGTAAATTTATCGTTTTGTAATCTTTGAGACCTTTAGATTTTCTATCAAATGTCATAAACCTCAATATTTTGTTGAACTTACACCGTGGCAAATTATCAAGAAAAAGGGTAGGACCCACGTCTTATTCTGTAAATTACTGACAGAGATTCCTTCGGATCAATATGCTCCTCTGGCTTACAAAAGAGTTAAAAAGGCATCTAACTCTTCTATTGACATCGACCAGTTTTATTGTCGAGTTGCCTTCGAGCTTCTGTTTCAGTACATTCCAATATTATTTTTTTCATAGAATTATCTACCCATAGCTGAAAAGCGCTTGACATTCTTCCGTGTTTTACATGTCTCTTTGCATAGGAAGACACTCCAATGGACCCCTATAGTAAATTATGACTTTGAAAGCATCCATGTTCATGATTGGCAATCATTATTGTACTTGGGAGAGAAAAGCAGATAAGAGTTCTTTCAGTTCAAATAACTTTTGATATAACCAAATATTTGTTTTTACATATTTCGTTTTTATTATGGTTTTTTGATTTGTATTATCGATTTCAACTAGCTTTTCATACTGCCGTCAAAATGACGGCTCTCTGTTTTTTTTAGTAATACAACAACTTTCCTTTTCTTTACTGAAGAATAAAATGTTGTACATGAGTGTACATGTGTCACTTACATGTGTCATGAGTGTACATGTGTCATGAGTCCTGGGAACAAAATTAAAAACGTAGCACGTAATACAAATTGCGAAACCGTCAAAATAATGGAAATTTCTAGTGTTGAGGGAAATTTGAGCAGCCTCATATGAGACTTGTAAGTTTAGGAGGTTGCAAACATGCCTGTCCAGGAAAACGAAAGGAAATCGACAGGTGATGAATTTAGGCTAATTTTCATTTTTATTTTAATGTTCTAAAGGATATTTTAGCAATTATTACTTAATACAATGAAATTACAGATATATTAGAAAAATTATCTTGAGTGAAAAGCCTAGAAGCACTCGGGACATAGAGCTACCTTGCATCGAGCACATATGTATTTAGTTTTCCTACGACAGCCGGATAAGTGGCAGCATATTTCTCCTCAGATTTAGCCGGAATGCTCAGCAGAAGCTTGCACTTTTAAGATTTTCTTTGTTGGTGAATCCTGAAACGTACTTTATCTACCATCCTTTTTGCTCTGAGTCGAACTTCCTTTATAAAGGAACCCGCAATGGATGATTTAAATTTTAATAAATATGTGGATTCATTTTCAGGATCCAATTTCCGTAAAATAAAACAATGTACGTTGTGAACAGTTAGCATGTGGTGAAAAATTCGGAAGCACCATCGTTTATGACGTAGCTTACTTCTGTACAGAACGAATAATGATTCCATGAGATCTACTCCACCCATATTTTTATAATATATTTCGATGGAAGCAGGTCTTGGAATTTCGATAACAAGTTTTTCTTGCATGCTCCGATATGTCACCGATCCTACAGGATTTGCTCTAAGAAATGTTGAGGATACATGAATAGCTGAGTTGTCGAAACACTTTGTTATTGTTATGTTTCCCTTAATTGCTGTAATGAAAAATGTGTCTTCTGGTTCACGTTTTATTTCATTGATAGGTTTCAATTTATTTGTAGCTTCTTGTAATCTATTTGTATGTGTATTTTTCCTGTTGAAAACATTTTCTTTAAACAAGTTTTATCAAAAGAGGAATTGTGAATAAATTGTCAAAAATACATTGTGATTGTATGCGTTATAAATATACAAAGCCTCAAAATAACACCTCCAAATTCTTTACAAAATTCCTGAGATTAAGCTTTTGTACTATCTTAAATTTTAAAGGCATACGCATAGCCAGAAATTCCATTTTGTCCATTTTCTGCAATATAAATAATTATTAATTAAATTTTTAACAGCTTCCTATGTGTTCATTTTATATTAATAATGATAATACAAACCTAATTTTAAGGAATTTTATTAAAATCTTTTTAGCTTTATTTTTCAATGAAGTTGCCCTTTACAACCATGTGTTGCTTTAAGCCTCATATGAGGCACAGGGGTTTCCAATAGATATGTAATTTTTTTTAGAAGTAAACAATTTTAAAGGATTATATGACACATGTATGCCTCATAACAGGGAAAAGATTTTACTTATCTCATTTAGAAGTATATTACTGTAACAAACAAATTATGTTATTTCTGCATTCACTTCTTTCACAAAATCAAAGATTTCCACTTTTCAAAACTGGTGTTGCCTGGTTGCTCTGATATATTAAAACAATTTAAAGCCTCATTTGAGGCTTAAACGGATAAGAGGTTTTACTCAAGCGAAAAAGATTGAGAGAATAATGATTTTAAATCATTGTTTCTTTGAATTATTGTTGGAGTCTCATATAAGGTTCAGGTGAACGAGAGAGTTTATGCTTAATTCCATGAAAAAATAAGGGAAGCACGACCCAAATTATGGAAGGACAAGTCATTTCTCAATGTGTATCAAGATATTTTTAGTCAAGTACAGCATCCTAGTGTTAGACATCCTTATTCGCCGGATCTTGCACCATATGACTTCTACTTGCTTCCTAAGGTAAAATCTGCCTTAAAAGGAACAAGATTTGTTTCCGTTGAAGCCGTGAAAGGAAAAGCAGCAAGCGTCACGAAACAGCTGATAGTGTAAGACTTTTAGCACGGTTTCGAGCAATGGAAGATTGCCAAGGAACGGTATAAGGATGGAGGAGGGGTTGATGGTGATGATAAGTAAATATGTATGAAATCAATATAAAATGTTTTACAATGTCAATTTCGTTATTGAGTAATCCCACCTCGTATCTCAGAATGAAGTAGAAAAATTATAAACGATCCAAGAGAAATTCCACTTTTAAACTACTTTATATCTCTTTGAAAATGTTAAAAAATTATCCATATATTACTCTTTTTCTTTGTATACATGCTAATCCAAAAATGGCTAATATAATAATCGAGTTTTATTTACAAAACTAAAATGTTACTCGGGTCTATTTTTATATCAAATTTAGATGTGGTTCTCATGAGCTGTTACTCTTAAAATATGAATTTTATTATCTTAAAAATACAAAAAAATTTCGAAATATACGAAGTGAAACAAATCAACAAATCTTAGGGAAAAATCTACACATATAGATTAGCAAATTTGGTGAATCTATACTGTCCTCTAATAATTAAAATACTACCTGCCTTACAGGCCTAATTTGAAAACAAGTGAACTTAAAAACTTGAAATTTGGAAGATGGTGCTTTGAACAGTTATTTAATGAATTTTACTTAATTTGAATATCAAACATTATTTACAAATGAAGAGAAAAAGTTTTATAAAAATCCATTGCTTCAAAAATTATAGATTTTTAAAGCAAAATATGAAATAAATAGACTTTAATAAGGAAGGTACTCAATCCTACTTATAATGCATCAGCTGCATCGTCTTTCCATGCTGTTAATTAAGTTGTCGAATACTGAGAAAGGGAAAAAGCGTCCACACAAGGGGCAACCCTTGTGTGTGTGTGTTCTACCTCATTTAATAACCTCTGAGGAGTACTTAAGGCAGTCACCTGTCTACCGAAGTATTATCAAAGAAACTAAAGGTCTAGAGATGGAGTCCAAACTTTGGTCTTAGAGATATTTATCAATTAGTCTATATAGTTGTGTGAGGATAGGCATTATCATACATTGTGACGGCTGTCCATTCCTATTTGCCTCTTGTGCCATAGCTAAACTCAGAGTTTTAACACTAAAAGCCAATAAGTTGATCAAAGAGACGTTATTCTAATACACACAGTATTTATTACTTGGTTACTAATATAACGACAGTTATAAATGCTCTCCCGGACGAGGCCTTAACTAATTTAACTCAATCTACCAGTAATAATCTAACGGACTCTTACCACTAAGAATATCTTGACTTCAAACATACATTAACCAGCCAATAACTTGTAACAATTCTCGGCTCCGACTTCAACTCCGACTCTGGAACAATTGCTGAACAATGGAATCACTCAACCTCAACTTCAACTTCTCGAACCAATCAACCTCTCTATCGCGACTCTCAGTCTGAGTTTATATATTTCCTAACTCTCCTGCTTCACTTCATTTCTTTCTGCTTTACATAATCACGTTTCATTTTTGGTTGGGCAAAGGTTGTTTAGCAAAAGCAATCAATTTTAATTAAAAGTCCCCAAGGTTAGTGAAGAGAAACCGCAAATAGCCCATCGTCACAACATTAGAATCCATTCATAATCAATGGCACTAGAATATTGTGTGACATTAGGAGCAAGGATCTCGTCCCAATATTTTACAGCAGTCAGAAGTTCTCCATTAGACATACCTATGCCCATGTGACCATCGAGAGAAATTCTAGATCAAACTATGATTCCTTCCTCTATAACTGTGTCTTTCAACAATATTAAACGATAGTATTGAGAGGCCCCTTGTTCTCTTTACTGATCAGCAGACGATCTGAATCAGTCTCCAAAGTAAGTCAGGACTCGTCTGTATACGGATCTGAGTTATTTCAAAGTTTTATTAAGGTTACACTGAGAAGCAATGCGAGGACTATTGGTGACTGACTTCGTAATTTTGAACTTCTTTCAAGTGACAGGGCCTATACCTTCATATGCACCTCCCACATCCTACTGATAGTATGGCTTGAGGTCTCGATCAGATTTAACGTGCATCAGTTCCACTACAAGGTGAGATTTTAATGGCATCATGTCTCGAACCCTCAACTGCACGGAAACAACGCCGGTCGAGAGTTCACGACCAGGATGACTAGGCTGAAATAGAAACTTGAAAAATGCAGAATTCCATTGGTGTCTGGTTTACTCAACGTTCTCCCCTGTCTGATGTAAAAGTTCACTTCTGTGTCGGGGGTTAAGAAAGACACACACATGGAATCATCTTGTGTAGAGTCCTTGATTGGGAATATGTCTGTCCACCAAAGCAGTATACCTGTATATTGTCTTCCATATTGTAATATAATAAGCTGATGCACAGCATTGTTCCATCTCCTTCAGAAAGAACTATAAAGGGATCTTGAGAAAGGGTAGTAACCAATGGGCAGTTTCGAACAAGTCTTCTGTTACTGAATTTTCAAATAAAATTAATCCCAGAGTTTGTGGACTATTCTATTTGATACTCATTAAAATATCCAGAAACAGAATCTTGTGACGACGCTATTTTCTATCAGCAACTGAACATCAACAAGCATAAACAAATGGACGTATTGGAAAAGTGGAATATTCACAGTTTCCTCCAACTGCTCTATAAAAGTGCAATTCATTAAAAAATAGTGGTGAGTATAATTATTCACAAGGTCTTATTGCAATTATTCTTGATAATTCATTTGATCTATATTTCTTACCTTTATTTCCATTCTTTAAATTGTGAGCATCAGGGAAGTGAAAGTACCTTAACTTTTAGAGATCAATGAATTGACATGAGTTTGGAGAATTCTACATAACGTTGAGATCATAAAAAAGGTTACAGAATCATAAAAATAGATAAAAACAGATGTAAAATGGAGCATACCTCCATAAAACAAAAATACAAATCGAGTTTCTAAAAACATTCTTCAATCACTTTAAACATTTTTTTTTAATATTCAAAGAAATTGATGAAATAGGTTTATAAATAAATGAAGTATTTAACAGAATTATTTCCTTCAAATATAAACAAGTTATTAAGAAAACAGAATCGATAATAGAGAGTTTTATGTAAATCCGATACATAACATAGTTATTGCATTGTCAACCGAATTTCAGTATGAATATTGAAAGATTAAATATTATTACTTATGTCCCTTTCTTACAAAATCACATTTTCCAGTAGACTTCTTTTATATCAGAAAAGTAAACCTAATCATTTAGAAAAGAAAATCGAATGTAATATGATAAACATGAGAAACGTAAATATATTTAAGTAGATTTGCATGCAACTTCGTAAATATAATTTGAATAAAAGCAAATAAATCAGCTATTGAAAAAGAAAACCCTAAAATAACAGACTGTAGACTACTTTATTTTTATTCATATTCAAATATATTTTTCAAAAATATTAATACATTTCTGCTTCAAATATGTTTTCTGTAGTATCTGAATGAAATACGATTTCTGAAGTGCCTTTTGCACATAATTTTTTTTTTAAAAAAAACATTATACATCATTTCAAAAAAAAAAATCAAAAATTCTTTCCACAATATATAAATCTAAATACAAATCATATCCGTGTTTTTTCAAAGTATACACAAATACAATCTTTTTACAAATAAATATTTACACTTCAGATAAATGAAAACAGGCATTTCAATAAATACAAACGAAATAAGAAACTTGAGAGATTATCGAAAGCGGAAAAATGTTTTCTCATACTTCTAATTCCTTGCTTGATTTGAATAAAACCAAAAACATAACAACAGATACAACTTCTTTTAAGTAAACGATTCCAGAAGATTCAAGAAATTATTCGTAAAAATACTCCTACGAAAGTTTCTCTTTGTAATTTTCTTTCGATTCCTTACTGCATTAAATAGCAAATGCCTATTCAAATCACAAAAGTATCTGAATAAAAGATTATTTTTATGTCTGAAGTTTAAAAAACATTTTCTTTTCAAATGCAAAAAAAAAAAAAAAAAAAAAAAAAAAAAAAAGAAAGTGTTAAATTATTCGGATCATTTCCACCCCTTTCTTTTATTTTCCTCAAAAAATTAAGTTAAACAATAGGCAGGACTCATCACACTTATAAAGTGATACAAAACAATAAAAATATGTTTTTTATATATGAAACCAGGTTCCTGCGAATTATTCAAGAGTCTGGAAATTTTGTTAATGCATGTATATCATACTTTAGATATTATATGTTTTTATCTACCTAATCTATTTAATTATATTTATTTAAACAATATTTACAGAATGATATTAATTTGTATATCTGTTATTTTAAGGAGATTAAAGAATTCTAAGTAAGTATTTCTATCTCTATTTCCTGTGTTTTTTTACACCTGTTCAATTTTTTTTCTTTTAACAAATAGCTTAAAATCGGACAGAGATTGAACAAATGATAATAAAGAATTTTAGATACAACATGAGAACTTTTTGTTAAGATTTCTTATCTCTAGTGTTCAAAGCCTTCCTGTAGAGGGCATTTTGCTAAGGGATGAGAGTATGATGTCACTTACAAAACCCCCGCAGATCAGAAACAGACTCTGAGCGGAGTCGATCAGTATCAGACTAAGAACAGCGTAACACTCCACGGTAAGAAGAGAAGCAATTCTTTTTTCTCCCTCCGGTAGAGAAAGGGTTAAACCTCGAAAAGCACAAAGAACATCTCATAACATGGTCACCATATGCATATGTAATCATTGCATAAGGCCGATTTTTCCATTTTAATACGAAATTTGACGTTCGTTCATTGTTCCATTTTTTCGATGACAAAGACGCACTAGGATTTGGCAAAGGAACGTTGCCAAGTTGGAATTGGTCAGAAGGCAATCGAACTACTTGATACGCGTAGCTGAAGGTCGTTGCTACTTCATTTATTCGGTTTGGTAGAGAAAGCGCCATTTTTACATTTTTATGAGCGAGTACCCTAGAACTTTTTGAATGTATTGTATATGTTTGCTAACTGGGTCTTTGAAGTTTTGAATTCACCTGATACTTCAGATA
The DNA here is from genome assembly GCA_019974015.1 of Nephila pilipes. Taxonomy (NCBI): domain Eukaryota; kingdom Metazoa; phylum Arthropoda; class Arachnida; order Araneae; family Nephilidae; genus Nephila; species Nephila pilipes. The sequence continues at coordinate 38,870 of BMAW01005036.1, forward strand.
ATTTCTTATTAAATAGTGATTAGATTGATAAACATTATTACAATTGATGAAAATTGTATGAATTAACTATTTTGTATTTAAATCATGAATATGCAGGTTTACATTTTTTTTAAAAATGAAAAGTAATATTTGAGGACAGTACTGTAACTCGGGACATTGTACTTGGCTGATTATTAAAGTCTGCATACATTGGCTATCAGCGATGGACATTAAAATTTTGGAGAAAGATCAAGTCTCCCAAATTTCGCGCTACACTAACTTTGGGATTTTGCCGTTGGACACATTAGCAGTATATATATATCTGTTTCTAACAGAGACAGGTGTTTTCGTATTAATAGATTTTAATTACTTATTTATTTGTTTCTGTTCTGTTCTATTTGTAATACCAATCGGAAAGCAAAGTAATACATTTTACATTTGATGAAGTTAAAAAAAATTATAATTATTTTAATATGTACTATAAGATAATACCTTTGGAATTTAAAACAAATCGAAGCTTAATTTAATTTTTTAAGAGGATTAAAATTTTATTGAATAAAAAAGCAAAAATATTTACAGCAGTAATCTTTAACATAACTCTTCAAAATGTTACTCACATTTGCAATATTCTTGCGCATTATGTTCGCTTAGTACAAATATCTTTTGTCGACATCTTTTTACAGAAAAAAGGAAGTTTAAAATTACAGATAGAAGGACATTTCGATTTTCTCATTTGAAATACTTTTCTTCCAAATACCTTAGTTAACAAGCTCATGCGAATTTTTTAAGTGAGGTGGAAATACAATTACGATCACAATCTTTAATTGCTTAAAATATTAAATTTTCACTCAACATTTCTCAGAAAAACATTTCTATTCTGTAGCCTTTTTACTTTTGTCAGTATGATAGCACTTTTTTAAAAAATTTAAAATCTAGTCAATATACATTAGCATTAAGCAAGTAGATATAAAAATAACATCATAGACCATATCAGCGTTGAAAAAAATCCTATTCCTGATACTAGTTCGAATCCAACACTTATTTTCTATTTTTTTTTCCTATTTCGCTCTCTCGTTCTCTGTCTCTCTCTCTCTACACGCACGCGCGCACACACACACACACACACACACATATATATATATATACATTAATCTCATGAGCAAAATAACTACTATTTTTCAAGTGTTTCTATATTTTGAAGAAAATAGCTACTCATCTCTTTTTCCCGTTTTTAATTTTGAGGTATTGATTTTAATTTTTAGAGCTTCCTTATTTTGAGAATGAAAATAACTCTAGAACATTAAAAAGATATTTAATTTATTTTAAACTGTTAGTAGTAAGCCCGATATCAGTAAATCTAGTTTTTTAAAAAACTGTTTTAACGTGTTGTTAGTTTATTTCTCATATTTTCATACAATTATGATTAAATCCGATCTATTTTAAGTTCAAATGCACTTAAGAACTTCTTATCGTAAAAAGATTTCTTTTGTTATTTCTTATTATAAAATATTTCTGATCAAATAAGAAACATTATTCTGAAAAATTTTCAAAAATGTAATTTAAGTACTTGATTATCGTTTAAAGGTAATAAAGTTAGTAATGAATTAAATAAACTAGCTATTCTACTGTTTTCTATTGTTATAGTACTTAAAAGAGCATTTTGTTAATATTTTATACATGATACACCTTGCCCTATGATGCAATACAGATATTAAATAATTTTCAAATTTTTTTCCTTTTTTATTCTAATGAAAAGATTTAAAGGAATATGTTCATATTTTGCTCGTTTCATTTTTTTTATTGTGATATTAAATACTTTATCATTAATAAAATTCTTTGTATTTGAAATTTAAGGGTAAGTATAATCCGTGGCTTTATGAGATTGTTTAAATTAATTTTAACGGCTGAGGCCATTGATAAGGCAAGTTCGTTTCAGCATTATGTGCTGCAATCTGTAAAAGGGCGACAAAATAAGTTTGACTTTAATCTCTAGGTTAAATTTTATTTAGTAGCAATATTTGCTGCTATATTCAAATTTTATTGATATTGCGTCAAATTGTTACCGTGAACGAAATTAGGATTCTTCATTTTTACCTGGAAACCAAGCAACAAGCAAAGCAATACATTGCTTAGAATAAATATGATCCAAAGAAGGAAAAGAAGGTCTCATCGGCTGGTAAAGTTATGGGGAAGACTTTTATAGTGTATATCTCATGAGCTTTTTAGAAAAGGAGAAATGCGATCTCTGGACAATATTACAATGAATTACTTCATAGTCATTTCCCGTCTCTGACAATTGTACTCTTTGAAAACATCCCTTGTTTACAAAACAAAAGTTTGAAAAAACGAGAACTCTAGAAGTTTTTGAAGAAAGATTAAAACTATCCTATATATATATATATATATATATATATATATATATATATATATATATATATATATATATATATATATGTGTGTGTGTGTGTGTGTGTGTGTGTGTGTTAAATGTTGCTCGGGAATCAAATCGTAGTTAAACATTTTAAAATGCCTTCAGGTTATTCAAGAATTTCAAGAAATTTAAATATAATCTACTTTCATATTTAATACTATGTCTATTTTACTACCGATTCTAGACGAAATCAGAATGAAAAGTACTATAAAAATATTTTTTGAATTTTGAACTATAAAAATTGAGATTAGTAATGAATTGCAAAGACTTTGGCAATTTATAATACTCAAATCTTCAATATTGTGCCTTATTTTGATTTGTTTCGAAAAATGTATTTGTAATGCTTTTCAAAATAAATACAATTATTGGTTTTATTCAGTGTACAAATACTTAGTTTTAAAAGACGACTAAATTTCTCAAAAACAATTAAACTAAAAAAATACTCTTCCTTTTATATATTAGTTTCAAACAATCCAGAATAAGGATTTGATAAATTCGAAATTCAGAAGAGAGGTGCTCGATATTTTTTAAAGGAAATTTCCTTCTCTTCCAGAAAAAAAATTCTTTTTCACTATTACTTTTATAACAATCTTCTTTATCCTGCTAATGTATATTATTCACGTACAGAGCTTGACATCAATCAATAAAAGTTAATTAATACACCTAGAGCTATTATTATCCAATTAGAGTTATTGTCATAATGACACTTTCTTGATGTGACACACGTTAATTGAGAATATTTGATCAGAATCTATTATCCTGCCATTAAGCATCAAACCAAAATCGCCCACAGTTTCCTCAGAAATTAACCTTAATCAACCAGGAATCATGCACAATTCAGAATCTCCTATTCTTAACTAATCCGATAATTAAACCGTAGCTCAGGTAATTTAACAAAGCAATCCATCACCGAGGCTTCTCAGCAACAATGACCTCGATTTGCATAGCTGAACAGTTCTAATTAGTGATGATATGGGAAAAGCCACAACAGCTTACTGGACGTTCAATGCAATAGATAAAAGTGGGAATTAATAAGTGTTGGCCAAGAATTTAAGTAGAATAGGATACCAGCAAAGAAAATAAGCGAGATTTAAAGATGAATAATTTTATGAACGAAATTGTTGAAAGCATAATTGAATCATTTCTTCACCTAAATAATCAGTTACATACATTACAATTTCACATGGATACTTATTATCACGTTTTAATTTAAGAGGCTTATTATTAACATTTTTTGTTTCACTGATAGCTCGCTATCCCACCCTGAATATTTTGAAGCTATATTAAATTATTAATATACTAAGGAGCGGACATTCTGACACTCTTTGAAATTCTATTTTTCTTGCAAACCGGTGAGACTGCCTTTTCAGCTTGTTTTTGGACTACTATGCGATGCTGAACTCATTTCGCTGGTTCGTCAAAACATTTGTTGTGCTGTATCAGATTGTTTTATTCATATACATACTGCAAGTACTGAAAAAAAGCTCTGATTTTTTAAGAGCATTTATAAATCGTTAACGTTCTAAAAGTATTAATTCAAATTCGAGAAGGAATGAATTATCCTTAAGCGGTGGCTATATATTTGGAATTTAAAACAAAAATAACGTAAACGTTAAAGCAAGAAATTGTTGAAAGAAATAAAAAAAAATGTCTTATATGCTTTATATTTTAGTTGTTTTTTTTTTTAATGAATTATCAAATACTTTGAAAATTCTCAAAAATATCTGAATTTGTTGTTTATAAAGCAGCAGAGTTTAAAAGACTGAAATATATTGTAAAATATCTTCCTATTTCTGATTTGTATATGTACCACTAATAACAGCCAATATACCTCGTAATTTTTGGACCACGGTCAGACGACACGAGAGCAGGTGCGTTACTCTATAAATCCATGCTAACAAGAAGTATTTGAGTCTAGAGAGTATTGATGTGCAACAGCTTCTGCATGAAGGCTATAGTGAAAACAGGACTCGGTCTCACGCGTTAAGGCTCCCGTCTACCCTCCATTTTGATTTCGTGAACGTAATGTTAATCCTATGGAATTTTAACTTTAATTCTCACATCTTTATTATTTGAACTATTTGAATGCAAAAAAGTGCATTTGAAAGAGCAAAAAATAATGAATGCTTCTGTGAAATTACTTTTCCCCTCCGATTTTTAAAAATATTTGAAAATATTCTTTACTGACCGGAAAACTCAAAAACGAATAATTAAAATAAGAATAAAAATATTTTTAAAAATCTTAGGAAAGAAGTAATTCCACAGAAGCATTGATTATCTTTTGCTCTTTCAAATGCACTTTATTGCATTCAAATAGATCAAATAATAAAAATGTGAAAATTAAAGTCAAAATTCCATAGGATTAACATTAAGCTGATGAAATCAAAATGGCGGGTAGACGGGAGCCTTAATGCCAAGAATATTCACCTATAGATATTTTTATAGTTCTGTTTCAAATTTGTCAAGTTTGAACCTCTTTGTTTATTATGCAGGTAACTATTACTAGCCAGCAATTTCTATTGTCGGTTGTTTCCAAACAAAACCAAAACCAAATTTAAGTTTAATATAACAGAAAAAATTCTTTGATATATTAAAAGAAATTATTTATCATCAATTTTATAGGTCTATGTAATAAAAAATATATAAATGCTTTTTGTTCGAAGTAATATTTCTTGTTCATAATTATTATAAGTTGTCGATGAGTTGCTCAGATTTCTTGATAATTTTCATCCTCTCTCTAGTTTTAAGTAGAAGATATTTAATTTTGGCGATTCTTAATGGTATAAACACATAATTAAAATTCACCAAAACAATAGTATTTAATGTTTCACGTCAACATATGTATCAACCGTTTATTGTATAGATTAAACTGTATCTGGCATGTAAAGAAAAGGGAAGAAAAATAAAAATCTCGTAAGACATTTATTCAGAGATAACATATTTTGTGCTTAGAGTTTAATTATTAATTTATTTACAATATTTATACGCTGTGATAATCCAGTTTTAATGAAAAAGTTAATCATAGAAGACATTTCTCTCCTCGCTCGAATCTATTATTAACTTTCCACAACACATTATTTTTTAAATTTCAAAATGATATTCATATCTAAAGCATAATGTATGATTATTATTAAAAATACTCTTATTGCTCATCCATTAAGCCTCATTACCTTGAGAAATATGTATCATTTGTGATAACATAAATAAAAGTCCAAAAATAATTTCTGGTACTTATACCGTATTGATACCAAAGCATTCATATATGCAGGAGAAAATTGATAAAGATTGCTAAATAAGAAAATAATAATATGAAGTGGTTAAGTAATAAATGTCTAGGACGATTCAATATAAATTGGGGATTATATCATTAAACATTTTATAACTAATTACATTAAGGATAGAAATTTTATTCTTATTTTAGAAGATCCTAGTAAAAATTATGCACCAATCATCGATTGAGTAAACATCACCTAAGAAATATATTTAACAAATTTATTCCATAGTTTTCCTCCCAATAACTTAGTTGAAATTTTATAAAAACATTTTTTACTAAAAAAACAATTAAACTCCTCCAATTTTTAAGTTTTTAACTCAAAAATTACTCCACTGCATGTCTGTACATTTCTATATTTAAAGTTTAAGAATTAATTTGACCCATACGTACTTAATTGTAACGGTAGCCTAATTCATTGTGAGATTATACATATGCGTTTTCTGCTCATTGCTTTCAAATTTTTAGATTCATAAGCGAATGGATCTAAATTAAACTTGACTTTTGCAAGAAGCCTGTAGAAAAAACTATCCAGCTGAATTTCATGATAATTTGGCATGGCACTATGTAATGATGAGAATTTTATCTACCATAAGATGTTTTAGTTCTAAACATCTCCACTAGTAAATATATAAAATTTTATAACATACGTTTTCTTTAATGGATGAAGGATGTTTTGCATGTGAATATGCGTGCTGCAAACACAGCACGCATGTTCACAACATCCTGCCACATTCAACACTTTCAACCGTTGAATAAATGATTTTATGCTTCCGGACACTGGTGGGCAGCATATTGAACATGTTTTGTCACCACGAGTCTGTTAAAATTTGTATCAGTTTGTTGTGTTCTTCGTTTTCTCGTCATCCATTAGTTATGGTTGAGGCTAACATTTTCTGTGCTAGGTAAAATTTCCACTATCCCATTATGGGATACTCCAATTTTCACGAAATTCAGCTACATAATTAGTAGGCCTCACATTAATAATGTGATTTAATTAAGAACTCGAAGCAAGATGGATTCCATCCAATGCATCGGTGTTGAAGAATTTTCGAATAATGGTTTTGCGTGAAATGGCCAACAAAATATGTTCCTCGATTCTTCAACACCGATGGACGGACTCCATTTTTTTCGAGCTCTAAATATTTGCTATACATCAAGAATACAAATAGACATATTTAAAAAGATATCATTTCTAGTCAATACAGTCAATGGTTTCATGTATTCTACTAACTACCTGTCAATCAGTGAATGGTAAATCGTATGCCTGACGGAAGTTTTTCAGAAGAGAGACTCGTGAATTTTCATTATCGATTGTAGCTTATTACCCATCTGAGATATTTTCGAAATATTTTCCAGGCAAAAATGTTTGATATTTATGAAGAATCACTGATAGACTAAATCCGTCTTTGAATATGGCATTTAAGTTTCCGAAGTCAAAATCAATGTTGTTGCCAATTTAAATAAATGAGAAGTTTTCATGGTCAGGCTACTTAACATGCACCAAACTCTTAATTTTGCACTTATGTGTACCATTTTTACTGCATTTAAATTATTTTCATTGCTTTTAAATTATATTAGCAACAAAAATATTCTGGCCTTAAAATTTTGTCTGTGACTGTAATCTACTTTTTGTAATATTAATAAATATTTATATTTATGGAGAAATGACCGTTGTTTTAAAACAAAATATTTCTCTATTTATCACAAAAGAATTTGGAAAGTTCATTATTTGCTTAAGGGAATAAATATTTGGTTTAATTTATTTTAATGTTATACAACTACAGAAGTGAAATACAAAAAAAAAAATTATAGAGAAATTGGAATAAAAAAAAAATATCTGAAAGGTTTAAAAGTAGACACAAGAAATAACCTTAAGTAAAATTCAAAATCGTTACAAAGATAATATTGTTTAGAAACATGTAAAATTGGGTAGTCTGATTGTTTATTAGCATTACATCAAGGAGCAACGTGAGGGTGAAGGACATATTGGCGAAGGACCTGGTAATTTTGAAACTCTACCTTGGTATACAGTAAAGGATCAAAGTCTTATGTATATCACTAGGAGAACACTGAAATTCCTTCAATATTAAGTTCTATACTGGAAATTAACTCATTTTTTTTAAATATCAATTAATTTTTAGGTCAACTACTCCAGTTTCGAAGACAATTCATTCTAAAAGGGAAATATTTCGTTTATAATGCATTAAAATGAAAAATTATAATAAATTCATAATGTATAAGAGATAAACTACAGTATAATAATGATACACTACATAATTATAATACAGTAATGAAATATAATGGAATAAAAAATAGAATAACTAAAAATCACAGCATTAGTTTTTTATTAAGTTCTAGAGATTAAATATGAGAGCTCTAAACTCATTTGCTTCAAAAGTATCAATGACATTGAATAAATAATTTGAAAATAGCTAACTATCATTTACTTAAAATTCCTCTTTGAATCTTTGATAAAATCCTATTGATAGATTGTTTTAACTCTCCTGGGTGTAATTAAAGATTGGTAGACCAGTTGGTTTAAAGAGACCAATTAAGATACAGAAATAGTGAGAAAAAGACAAAAACAGGAAATGAGGGCAATATTTTACTTAGGGTTTATTTTTGGTTGTTTGTTTGCTTTTTGCGAGATTCCAAACTAACCAAAGAGAATTTCGTTGGTTTCACTACATCGATACTATTAGAATAGATAAGATAATTAGAATTGGAGAATGTTTTTCTGGAAAGAGTAAAATAAGCTAAAAGCAATTCTAAAGTGTGTGTTGCTGAAGTATATTGTAAATATACACTATATTTTATATCTATGGCATGATCTCTATCACGTTTCCCCCTTCAACTAACATTTAGAGGTCTTTTATGTGAGGTTGTTTACTTCGATACCGCTCCCGATAAGATGAAACGTGACGAACGTAGATTAGACCAGAATTATTGAAATGTATTGAATATAACTGAGGCAATACATATATTGTCACGAAGCTCGCAAGTACCGATGGCGCAGAAGTACCACACTCGTCTACAGAATGAAAGTTACTGAGTTCAAAACTCATTGAGGGTAATATCGAAAGTTTATGCTTACGATTAGTTAAGTTGTTCTTTGTTTTTATTATAACTTCTAAACCTTCCAGAATAATCTTTTTTTGTGTTTGCAGAGCAGTGTTCAGGAATATTCCATTGAGATATATAAAGACAATTATTCTCAGTCTAGGAGAGTTTTCAGCAAAGTATAGCAGCTATCGGTTTATTCATAAACTATGTTATTGGAATATCTATTGGGTCTTCGATTCAACCTGCTTCAATATCTACGTGATAGTATAAGCAGTAAAGCTTTGAATTTGAAAAAAAAAAGTAGTTTATTTAGTGGTGCAGAGTGGAGCGGGAAAAAAAAAACGAAAGAATAGTGATAGTTTTGCCAAGCGTGGGAAGTTATCATATCATAACCAGGAAAGATCTACTTAGGGTGAAGTACTCGAACTCTCATCTAAAATGCTTAAACTCAATTGCTTCAGTAAGGTAAACACTAGATTATTATATTAAACATTATATCAGACGTATATAGGCACTAATGCCACAAACAGAGTAGGTAAGGTATAAGAATTAATCTTATTGAGAATTCGTAGATCTGAATAATAAATTTTAATTATCATTTGTGAGTGTCATTCTATACGTTGAAGTTTTGCTTAGTTGTTGTTTTAAATAAGATTAAAATAGAAAGTGAAGGAAGTGACAAAAAAAGAGACACGTTACATTTCTCATTAACTCAAAAAGAAAAGTCAAGGTCATGTTATTTGAATAATGTGAGAATTTCGACTCTAGAGATTGGAAGCAGCTCAAAACATTTTACTTCTTTATTTTTAGAAAGATCATGATTATGAACTCTTTCATGGTCTTGTTGAAAGGTTGAATCACTGAGGTCTCAAAGGTAGAGCGCAATCTCTGACTTCAACCAGTGGTGGTTCGTGTATAGGCACGGAGGAACAGCAGCAGCCCCAATATTCCATTGATATTAAAAAAAATATTTAATATAATGAGTTCTTTTTTTCTTTAATTCTTTCTTTATACTTGTATAATGTAAAATTCTGAAGCTTAATGTCAGTAATCGTCACCCAATTTATGAAAAAGATACAAAAACCTTTGAGGAACTGTGCGCTTCACATTTCCAGTCGCGAGGGTTCTGACTGTTGTTCGCATGCGCACATGGTGAATGCGAAAGGAAAAAAAAGCACTGTCGTTTCCGCAGTGCCGACCCTGGGAGTACCAGTGGAATATAAAACTTATAAAACTTTTTTTTTAACTTCTCGTGTATTGTACTCAAAAGGCCCGTACCATATTTTTGAATTTGCTGAAGTGTGGAATTAGAGATTATCTAATCCTGCTTCCAGCTATTCTATTTGATACATTTTGTCTTTGCTTTTAGTTAACAGAAAGCTTCTCCAAGAAATTTCAGGGAATGTTGGTGAAATTAAACAGTGAAAGTTTTCACAATTGTCTCTCCTTGAGATAGTTACAGTTGAGAAAAATGTCGTTCAACTCCTGATATTCTACTGTCTCAGCAAGACATAATCAGCAACGAGAAATTAGTAACCAGAATTCTGAATGGTACCAACAAAAAAGTTACCTATGAGGCTGTGAAGTAAGAATTACAATATTTTTCTTCCCGTGTTTGTTGTTCGGAGGATTTCATGGGCAAAGGGAATGTTTCACGGACAAAAGATAATTTTAGAAATATAAAAAAAAGGAAGAAAAAATTGAAAAGCATGAGAAGTCAAAGAAGTATGTTGATGATGAAATTTCATTGTCACTTTTAGGAAACGTAAGTATTAGAATAAATTTAGTGAGACATACATACTTTCAATCAATGAGCGTTATGTAATGGTTAAAAAGAACCTGGAAATAATTTTGTACAAAATAATGGACTGTATTTTTTATTCGTGAAAGCTTTGACACTCGCTCATGTTGACATAACGAAACAGACGCTTCAATAAATCCAAGTGTATTTAAAGGATTAGTGAATTTTTCATCTAAATTAGATTCAGATTTGAATAATCACTTAGAAACTAGTGCAGTCTTCAAAGGTGTATCTTTGATCATTCAGAATAGAATACTTGATTGCTTGATTCAAATATATCATGAGGGGATGAAGAAGGAAGAAACAGAAAAACTTCCTTTGTAGCTATCATGGCTGATGACAGAACAAATAGTCCTTATTCTGCGATACGTATTGAATGGAGAAATATTTGAGTATCTTAGGGGATTATTTATTCCAGAAAATGAAGCAGCAGATGGCATTTCAAACCGTATTTCTTAGAACAATTAGATATAATACTTCAAGGAAGTGGACAAAAATTGATAGCTCAGATATTTGATGGTGCAAATGTCTTGAAAGGCAAAAAAAGGAGGAGTTCAAGCAAAAATAAAAGTAGTGTATAGTAATGTTCATTTCATTCACTGTTATGCACAACAACTTAATTTTATCAAGAGAAATGCAGCAAGTATTTCATGCAATATGCGGACCGTGAACAGAGGTCATGAAAATTTGCCACCTTTTAAAAAGTTTTAAAGTTTTTAAAAAGTTTTTTCATCAAATTATGTCTCTTGTTGAAATAATTTACAACTAAATGCAATCTTGAGAAAATGACGAGTTTAAAATTTAATGATTAGGTAACAAATTTCAAATATGCTGCTGTAGAATTGAAAATCTCAAAGTGTTTTAAAAATTCTTCAAATGCACTCATGACTGAAGCTAAGGAAATGCATGTACTACTGTATATGTGTTGATATAATGGACAGGTATTATTCAACTAAAAATTTAGTAACATTTAAATTGTTCAATAAAAAATGCTTTAGTTTTAAGAATGAATATCGACAGGAGAGAGAATATTGATCACTAAATCATATCCCATGATTAGTAAAGAAATGTTTGGAACTGAACTGAAAGTATTCTATTATAGGTATGATATTTGTGAATACTAAAAATTAATTGAGTTGCTGAAATTTTGCTTGGAAAATAATCTAGATTATATTTTTAGTGACTTTACGAAACTTATAAAAGTCCCTCTCAGAGTTCCTAACACTGCATCAGAGGCAGAAAGCTGCTTTTCAACATTTAAAAGAATAAAAAAATTTCTAAGAAGCACTTGAATTCTGGAAGAGTAAATGCGCTTGCACAACTTTTAACTGAAAAAAAAAATTCTCAGTTGTCATCCAGAGATTGAAGGAGAAAATTGTTTATCTTTTCCTGCAAATTCAAGCAAGATGAATGGGTTTTGTTATTAAATGAATAGATTAAGCGCTTGACCAGTAATAAACTAGGTTAGAATAAGTAAATAATATTTGATTTTGTTCTAGCAGGATTTTATCAAGCAACTAAATTAAATTTTATACATGTTTCTTTCATGTTACACAACTCTAAAACAAAGGCTAAAAACTTTTTGTTGTAGCAGCCGGATAAGTTTTAGCTACGAGCAGCCATTATCTTTAACCCATCGAAAATATAACGGCTGATGTGCTGTGCATAGGCTGCACAAACCAGAAATACCTGTAATGTGCATCTCATAGCATCACTCCAGTAACTGGGACCGTATGACCATAACGAATGTAAAATGGAAATGTTTGTCTTCGTAGGTGCCTTTACGCAATGATACGTCTATTTTAATGCTGTTCGGAGAAAAAATGAAGAGTCGATGTGACTCCACTTTTGAATCCATCATCGTCATTCAACGCTTAAATTAAGATGCTCCTGACTCTTATGCAACTCCTAGCGAAAAAACAATAACGATAACCTTGCTGAGAGTCCGTAGTGCTGCAGACAACTTCTAACTGACCGAGTGGAAATTTGTTGGCCTGAGTTAAGCTTCGTACACATGGTTCATGGTTGTGGTGGACACTCGTGGGCGGGTCGCACATCTGATGGTTGATAACGATGAATTAGGTGCTGTGACAGCTGATCTGACTATCACTCTGTCCTCCCGATCTGCTGTGGTCCTAGATCGACCGCTACCATCAGGACGCTGAAATCTGCCATTGTCAACCCATTCTTGCCAGCATCTTATAATCGCAGCATCGCTTCAACGCATATGACAAGTGATTCTTCGATTTGCCCAACCTGCCTCTTTCAATCCAATGATACAACCTCTTTCAAACTTTGATAGTTAC
>BMAW01005042.1:0-17106 GCA_019974015.1 Nephila pilipes
AAGGGTTTCAACAGAAAATATCCTGTCAGTGCATAGTTCTAAACGGGGTTTTTCACTAAAAAAACAATAGCTGGCTAACAATTCTCGTCCCAGATGAGAAGCGCGAAAATGGAAACTACGGTGAAAGTTTCTTGTGAACTTTGTTATTGGCTTGCAATAAAACATCTTATTCTGAAGGAGAAAAGATATTAAAACATATCCTATTGATATATTCACCCAACATGTCAGTGATATTAAAATCAAAAATATAATCGTAAAAATAGTTTTGGCTCAAAATACAGTCCTGTGTTATATGGAAGACATGGAGCATTGTCTCTGGATTACAGTATTGCAAATACTTTTTCAAGTTTTTGACTTAAGCTATAACATTACAGACAATGCGCATTCAGGCATATTTGTACGTTACACGAACGATAATTTAACTATCGTGGGAGAACTTCTTCAATTGTAAAAAAAAATTTTAAATTCAGGTGATAACATTTTAAGGGAATTTAAAAATGTAATGGAAGTTCACAATGTAGAACAGGAAAAATTAGTTACAGTTCGCATTGATGGAGTGCCTTGCTTGGTTGGTAGGATAAAAGATTTTGTAACATTGCTTGAAATTTTTTTGGGAAGAGATGTGTTTAAGTATCACTGAATTATCCATCAAGAATCTATGTGTCAAGCATTTAAACTCGTCCTCTGTGTTCTTCCTGTACTGAGCTGTATTAACAAAATATAACCTCGAACTCTGAATCGACGATGATTTCGGAGCTTTCCCGGAAGAAACGAGAGAGGATAGCGCGTTACTGCTTCATTGTAGTGTGCTCTGGCACACAAAAGGAAAAACACTTCTGAGATTTCGGTATATGAAGGAGTATGTCTTAAAATATCTGAAAGAAAATGATGAACTATCCAATATGTGCTTGCAATTAAAAAATGTATGTAATGTATATTTAGTTTTCCTCACCGATATTATGGGACATTTAAATAATTTATTTTGAGATTTCCAGGAAAACATTGTATTTTTCCTATCCTAGTTAGCCATATACCTTTTTTTTGTTAGCAAACTTTCGCGTTTTCATTGCAATTTTGGAGAACATCATTTCACATTTGAGCAGGAACTTGCTACTAAAATCAATAATGCTCATATATAAATGATAGATTTAACAATTTAATATTCATTTTTCAGGATTCATTCAGTGCTAGGTTTAAATTTTAAGGAGATAAAAATATTCCTCTTTTTACAAATTCTTTTTTATTTTCTTTTTCGGATGTTAGTTGTTATACTCCTCAACTTCAAACTGAAGTTATTGACATACCATACAGCTCCATATTACACTAAAAAGCAAATATATAAAACTTATTTTAAAACGTGCGAAATTATATTGAGGCTTTATAATTTGTCCCTCAAGCCATTTTCCAAGTTTTCCACATTTTGTTGTCAGATATTGTTGAAGATTTGAATCAATATATGTTTGTGAATAAAAGTTTTCTATATAATGAACATAATATAATTAAAATGTTGTTCAAGATTAAATGATATGCACCTAAAACACTAATGAATAAAGAATCCATGAATAAAGCACGCAAAATTTTTTTCAAAGTATCCAAAGTACCCAAACAAAAGGGTTAAGTTATAATAAAATATATTCAATGTAGAAGGACATCTAAATGAAACTAAAACAAATTTTTTTTTTCAAGTTTTAAACAAGTTAAAAACATTTAGAATACATAGATTTAAATTTATTTTCTGGTTAAATTCCTTGTAACTCTTTAGAAATTACATGAAATTCTATAAAATTAAAACACATTAATATCATCCATGAATAATGATTTAATAAAAATACCATTTTAGAATGAAATACTCATCATGTATGAATATAAGTGAATTTAATTTGTTTCATTTAATATTATTGTTACAAAATAAACGAAAACAATCTGTATCATAACTGTAATTACACCACTTAACTTACCGGAAAATATTCTTATGTCAAATGAACTTCACTGAACTAACAAGTTTTTGAGATTTTCATCGAATTTGAATTTGCAATATGGATTAGAATAATTTAAAGCTATTTTATTTAAAATTTGTAGCTATATAAACGGATTGATTTAATGGAAAGGTTTATATCATATAGAGTGCATTTAACATTTCAAACTGTTGTGGTTGAAAGGATTACGTATTCCGTGTAATTGTGAAAAATGTTCAACATACAGTTTAATACGGTGGTTAATATAGAAGAATCTGTATTTCACTGAATGTAATATTACAATAGATGGGATTACAGAAAGTACTTTGAATTATGGAGGTCATCAATTTAGAGAAGTTCATTAAGCGATATCCGTTTTGCAGCTTTAGCAATAGGTTCTACGAACAACTTACTACAGTGGTGAACATAGAAAGATTTGTATTTTATTAACATAATATGAAAATAAAGACAAATAGAAAATACTTCAAATTACCAAGGAAATTAGCATCGACAGATAGTAAGCCTTAAGGACTCTTTGGTAAGCATTTCTAGAGACATTAATAAAACATTTGCACTATTTTTCAAATTATGCTATTGAGTATGTAAATAATTATCAAATGATCTTGCACAAATATCATTAACATTCAAGCCAAATCTCTTCTTAAATACCTACATTTGGTTACATTAATGTATAGATATCCCTTATAACGACAAAATACCATTAAAAGAATGTAAAGAAGAAATTAGTAAAAATTATTTATCATACATTAAATAATTTGAATAATTTATTTTAAAGTTATAGATATTTTCAATTTTCTGCTGTACCAAATCTTTTTATTTATCTTTTGAACACTTGAAACCGGATGAGAGTAATCACCTAATCACAATAAAGCAAACATATAAGAGTCAATAGCTTTGTCTTTCACAAAGGATAAAATAATGGAACATCTGTTAATTCCCGTTGAGGATAACAGACTGAAGATAATATGCACAATATATAAGGAGCCATCTAAATGGTAAGGTATTGTATTTATTTTCACTTGCGTACACGCCTTCAGAATTTACCATGAAGTTCTTAGTTCTTTTGCTTGGTCTGGCTGCCGTCGTCCTGGCAGAGGAAGAAGATACTGGTAAGAAAATTAATTTCTATAATTCAATTCCCTTTCAAACGTAACTCTCAGCTAAAAGAAAACCATATTTACGTGTATTAATTTACTAATAATATTAAAAAATTTGAGACATGTAATTTAAATATTAGATCCCATTTATTGAACAATAAACCTGGCGATCGAGTCAAAACCTTAATAACTTAAAAGATATCATATTGTGTACTTTCCGTGCAAAAATTAACTTATTGATGCATGAGATACTCTTGAACCAAACTTAAATCTCAAAAAAGGAAGAATTATTTTATGTTGCTTCAGAAAACTTGGGGCTCAATAGGAATTTATTTTGATAATTCGTCATATATCGATCTGGTACAATAAAGTCGTATGATACTGGAATGAAACGCAAAGGTGGTGACAGCTTCGAAAAGAAAACATTAGGTAACTAATATTTTAAGTTGGAGTGTGAGGTAACTTTTAAGGTACTCTCTCTCTAATGAATTACACTAATCCTGGAGTAGACCTATCTGGATTGGTGCGGATGATGACAAATAGGTGATTGTCTTTCGTTAGAATCATGATTTGGTAATTACATTTAAGTAGAATTCAAAAGATCTTGGGAGTCATCAATGCTTTTTTTTGTAATAAAGTAGTTTAGTTTTGAAGCAATAAGAATAGGGAAAAGAAAATTGCAACAGCAGTAAGTTTCATATGATTTTCAGAAATAATTCATTGGAAGCAATTAATACTATAACGAAAAACAAAAAGCTGAATTATAAATTAAAGAGAGTTCTCTGAACAATCAATAAAATCTACAAGATCCTAGTTACATCTTCAAAATAAATTTTCATATAAATTTTAGATAACGTGCTGAAGATTTGTAATTGTTTTGAAACAATTTATAATATTAAAAGCAAGTATTATAATTGAAGAATTCGTTATAAAATAATAAATTATGGTTAAGAAATTTTTATAAATGCGTTTTCACACACAAGTATATCTGATACGAATTATTATAATATTCCTTCTCTTTCGTTAATTGCCTATCTAAGTTTTCTTAAATACTTAGATTCGAATCTATGTATTTAAGGAAACTACAGTAGTATACAGTACTTAAACTATCTGATTCAAATAGATTAACTTTACCCAAAAAAAGTACAGTTAATATCATATAAAAAGTTATTACTGGTTTTAAACTTAACAATTCATTTTTTTATATATTACAAAATAATTTTATTAATTATATTTATGTAATTTTATGAAGTATGTGCCTAATAGGTTTGTATAACAAATATAAAAATACGTTTTAAGTCTGCATACATAGTTGTACTTAGTAAATTCTAGGAAATAAATTGCACCCCTTAAGTAATTTTTAAAATTTCGTTCAGAATGGTTTTCCAAATAAATTGTTCATTTATTTATCTCCCCTAATATTACATATATTTATTTTTGTATTCTTACAGTTTTTTTTTTCTAAAGTTACTTTTTTCAAATTGTTTTTTAACTTACAAAATTTGACATTGTAATCTGAATTCGGAAATAATTTTCAGAACTTCCAAGATTGGCCATGCAAAATCCTGATTTATTCGGTGGTGATATGGCTGGTATTGATGGACCAGGGGTAAATAAAAATTTCATAAAAATACGTTTCCTCATAATAATAAGTTTCCTCATAATAGGAAATCAATTAATTGCTTTGAAAAATAAAAATATTTTCCTAATATGTCGTATTGGAATAAAGCCGGATATTCATCAGTTATTGTTTTCATGAGAAATTTACTTTTCCTAGCGTCATATATGATTTTATTAAATTGTATTATTCCTTAAAATTTTCGATTAATAACATATATCTGTCAGGGAGATATATATATTAAATCAAAAAATTTTTAAAAATAATTCATGAAAAAGCATTATGATTTAATGAATGCTTTTTTTCTCAATCAATACAAACATAACAAATTTTGAATACCAGAATTAACAGGTCAATTGAAAAGTCCCCTGGCCTACCATAGTGAAACACATTTTTCTGGCAAAATTAGTTTTTCTTATTCAACATAATTCCCTTCAAGGGTGATGCACTGATTATAGCGACCCTCCAACATTTCTATACCATTTTTGTAGTACGATTTGTCCTTTGCTTCAAAATAGGCCTCAGTTTCGGCGATCACCTCTTCATTCGACGAAAATTTCTTCCCAGCGAGCATTCTTTTGAGATTTGAGAACAGGAAATAGTCGCTGGAGGCCAGATCTGGAGAATACGGTGGATGAGGAAGCAATTCGAAGCCCAATTCATTTATTTTTGCCATCGGTTTCACTGACCCGATGCATTGTCTTGGTGAAGCAGCACTTTCTTTTTCTTCAAATGCGGCCGTTTTTCGGCGATTTCGTCCTTCAAATGGTCCAATAACGCTATGTAATAGTCGCTATTGATTGTCCTTCCTTTTTCAAGGTAGTCAATGAAAATAATTCCATGAGCATCCCAAAATTTAGACGCCATAACCTTGCCAGCCGACTGTTGCGTTTTCTCACGCTTTTTAACGGGTTCATCGTGTGCATTCCACTTGGATGACTGTCGATTGGACTTCGGAGTGAAATAATCTAGCCATGTTTCATCCATTGTCACATATCGACGCAAAAACTCGGGTTTATTACGCTTGATCATCTTCAAACACTGCTCCGAATCATCAACTCGTCGTTGTTTTTGGTCAAAAGTGTGCTCGCGCGGCACCCACTTTGTACAGAGCTTTCTCATACCCAAATATTCGTGAATGATATTATGTACACGTTCAGTTGATATCTTTAGAGTGTCTGCTATTTCATTCAATTTCAATTGACGGTCATTCTAAATCATTTTGTGGATTTTTTTAATGTTTTCGTCGGTACCAACCTCTTTTGGGGTCCACCGTCTTCGGTGCTCATTTCACCACGTCTAAACTTAGCATACCAATCCTTGATCTTTGATTTTCCTTCGGCAGTGTCCGGAAACTCAGCATCAAGCCAATGTTTTTCTTCAACTGTATTTTTTCCCTTCAAAAAGCAATATTTTATCAACACGCGAAATTCCTTTTTATCCATTTCTTTCACAATAACAATAGTTGCTTTACTCAAAATGCTATAATTCACAAACTAATGATCCGACAGCTGTCAAATTTATACACTTATCTTTTGAGGGTTAGGGCTAATTAAAATTACATGGATTTAATTCTAGTAGCGCCATCTATGTGTCAGGCCGGGGACTGTTCAGTTGACCTGTTATATGTTTCAATTACGCTGATGACAGTCACACATATTAAGTTGTCATTAATCTTAAGAATACTGGCCGACTTAATCACATTTAATATAGCTTAACTGTAATGCTTTTAATATAGATGAACTATAGTGTTTTTAATGTAGCTGAATTACGTATTATTTTATCATGAACAAAATTTACTGTTATGCAAGACTAGAAAATTTAGTTACATTTATAAGTTTCAATCTCTATTATATCGCTTTATATGAATCAAAACACTTTTATTAAATATGCGTGTTTTGAGAATAAATTATATTAAACATTAAACATTTAAAACAGCAATAACGATAGTAACAGAAATAGTAATTAGAATAAACAAAGAATGATTCAGATATTCTTGTTATATATGAAAGAGGGATTTTAAGAAATATATTTGGTGAAAATAAATGCAATAATTATTCTACAAGAGCTAGTTCGGAAATTTGCAAATTATTTAAAGAGCCAGATATTTTGAAATTTATAGTAATTTAGATGATAAAGTTGACAGGATATTTAATAAGATTGGTTGAAAATAGTGCCACTGAAAAGACCTTGGCTCAACCATTTGGTACCCGAAAAAGAGAAATTTTAGGATAAAGACTTAGTAGATTGACTGCCTGGAAAAAAGACTTGAAAACTATTGAAGTGCTAAACTGGAGGACCTTAGCCAAGAAAAGTACGGCATGGAATGGAATTCAGATCAAGGCCAGAGTCCATTCGGGGCTATCTCGCCTTTGAAGAAGACTAAGAATAAAATGTTTATCTAACGATTTAATAATTATACAGAATACATATGCCGATTTCATTATTATTCTTTAAAATAATAACAGCTTCTTATTTTACCTATTGTTTGAACAATACGCACATAAGAAAATTAATGAAGAAAATTTTAATCAAATGAATGCCTTTTTGTGCACATGTAAAATAATTTCTTAGCGAATATTTTCAAAACTTGATTACATTACATAGCCCATATTAATACATTCCTGATATTTTAGGATGCCGAGCGTAATGCTATTCCTGGACAGTTCTACCGTTGGCCCAATGCACAAGTACCTTATGTCATTGACAACTCACTTCGTAAGTTTTGGTTAATGTTAATATTGTACAATAAGATAAGCGCCTGTTTGTTCTCTGAGCCTGCGTGATAATAAAATAAGATTTTCATTTAAAATTTAAAAAGTAAACAAGGATATTAAATTAAGGACAATTTCTGAGTGAACTTAATCACAAAGATATTTTAATAGAATAAGGTTTCAATAGAACATGTCATATTTGAAATACTATATCATTTAAAGTAATACTTAGGTTCATTATTTTTAAATTACTTATTTTTCAATCCCTAATATATTTCTTCTTCATCTGATGTGAAATTTTACCCAAAGTTCTAGCTTTAATTAAACTAATTTCATTCGGTGAATAGGGGGTTATTCCGGACTTTTGAACCAAGCCTTCCAAGCATATGCCAGGTCTACGTGTGTACGTTTTGTTCCAAGAACCAACCAAAGAGATTACGTGTACATATTTCCAGGACAAGGGTATGTATAAAAAGGCAGATTTAGTAATATTGCGAGATTTTAAGTAAAAATAAATATTCCCTAAATTTTTATTTAAAGCAGGGAGTAAATAATTAGTCTAATTGAACTTTGTAATCTACTGACTTAAATACCCTTTTGATACAGAGTTAAACTTCGTTAAATGTTAAATTAAAATGACAGAAAACGTTCATTAATTGAGCAAACATATACATTTGTAATGATTGGAAACAATAAAAAAATTTCTTTTCACATACTAATTACATTTTTCCTCTTTTTAAAATTAACTATTTTAATTTTATTGTTTTTAGAATTAATATATACACCGAATTTTCTAACAGCAATAAGTAATAATACGACAAATGATTTCTGAAGCAAAGACGATGAAGGTAATCTACATTAAATGTTAAATGAAAAGAAAGTAAAATTTAAATCCATTTTTGGAATAAAAATATCCAAATTTTTTTTTTGCTCTCTGAATTTACAAATTTATAAAAACATGGTATTTTATTATATTACTTGTTTCTGTTTGAATAAATAAAATTTTTCCTGCATGAAATAATTTCTATGTTTTGTTCCTTAAGCTGTAAGCTGAAATGGAATTTTAACTTTATATGTATGGATTAATGGAAAGTTTTTTCCCCTCTAAATGAACAAAGTGTGATAAGCAGATAGTTGCACTATTCATTATTGAAGAAATTTGAAGTAATATTGAAAAGTTTTTCAATCTGAAAATATGCGTTTTATATCTGTATGCTGATTGTTAATTTTTGGAGAGGTGTTATTACCTCTATAACATTTCTCCTGCGATTAAGTAATAGCGCGCCAATCTCCAATAACTTTAAAGTTGCCAACATTTTGAAAAACATCAATACTCTGAGAGATTTTAAGCTGTTGTATTTATTGGAATAATTTCAACATCCAAAATTCAGTTTTGGATTTAATGAATTTGAATATTTGTGAAATTCATCAATGTGCTAAACTTTTTCTCTTGCAGATGCTACTCACACGTCGGCAAAACTGGAGGACAACAGCAACTGTCTCTCGGCAATGGATGTCTGTACATTGGAACAGTCATTCACGAATTGGGTCACGCTTTGGGCTTCTATCACGAACAGAACAGATCAGACAGAGACGGGTACCTTATCATTTACATTCAGAATGTTGTTAGAGGTTTGTATAGTCTTCTATGAATTGATTTTGAATTAACTCCGAACTTTGGAATAATATTTATTTTTAAATGTAAATTTCTCAGTTTCTTACATATTTTGGAGTATTGCTCCATAAAGAATTTCTAAAAACGGAATAGAATAATGAAATTAAAATTTGTACATATTCTCGAGATATTGTATCATCAGTGTGTTTACTTCACTTTTTTGATTTTATTGAGATATGTAACATTAATAAATATTAAGCGAATTATTTTATTTTTAAGTGGAATCGCAAACAAATTTTCCTTTTTGCAACAAATGATTTTTTAAGTTTCCTGTTTGCTCATGTTTAAACAATTAACGCTATAAGCATTTAATATTACATATGAAATGTAAAATAAATAAATCAATAAATATTAAAATTTTATTACGATTTAAAAATGGAATCTTCTTTAAGAAAAAAAAATAAATTTCAGTAAAATATTTCCGTAAATAAATTCAGATGTCTTATGATTTTTGAATCTAATATCCGTTTTAAGATTTCAAAAGTATTCCTAAGTATATTCGACAAAGTAAAGCATTCAGTAAAGTCTTCACAAGTCTAAGGCCTCGTTACCTCATTGTGAATCATTTGGATTTCTGGTGACGTGAAACTTATTTCCCCAACTAAACTACTTTGAGATCTTATTTCGAAGCTATGATTAATTACAATAAAATAATTGGTCAATAGCTTGTATCTCCAAATATTAATTATACGAATTTGGAAATAGTCTAAATTTAATGCTTGTTAATCATTTTAAATTTGCCTTAAAAAAATTCTTTCTTTATTTTATTCTGTATCTGGGCATAAAACTTAAAACAAGTTGCATACATTATTGTTCATATGTATACAAGCGAATTTTATAACTCGTATTATTTTAAAATATCAATCTTAAAATAGGATTAATATTTTTTTTCATCATTTAACATAAACATTTAAGAAAAAGAAGGCATAAAATTACTGTTAAATGCTATTTCATATATTAAATCAGAAATAGTTAAGAATTAAAAAATCACATTAATGTAGTAATAAAAACAAATAAATTTTATAACAGGATAATAATCTATTTGAATGTGATAATCTTCATGCAGTGTAAAGGATAAATTTGCATGAAATATGGGAACCTAATTAAATTCAGGAAAGAAAATTTACAGTCATTATTTATATTTTATATCTAAAGACGGTTATATTGTAAAAGAAGGAAACAGATTATTTTTTTAGTTAAAACATTAATGATTACGTAATTAATATCGACTTTTTTATTTTACATAAATTTATTAAATTGTCTGTGGTTTTTAATCCTTCATTTAAGTACCTAGGAAAATTATTTTTTAATAAATAAATACAAGTGTTTCCATCACCCAACGACTCAATATTTCAAGTACACAAAACGTATTAATGGGAACTTTCTTAAAATTTGAAACATGAAAACAATTAAAAAAAACCGAAATACAAACAACATCAAAAAGTGCATTTTAATTTTCATATAATTTAATTGTTTTATTAAGAGTGTAACTTTTTACTTTTGAACATTTTCAATAATTGACATACCTATAATGAATGAGATATCTAACGCAGTTCTCTTTAGCTAATTGGGTATTAGATTCATAAAATAAGATTGATGTTCATATTAAGAAATTGATATTGAAGTACCTTATTTTAAAGCAAAATAACAATAAAATAAAATGTGAATAAAATCATTACCAATGCGGTAATTAAAGCTTATATAAATGTAGATGTATTCATTAATGAATGAAGTAACTAATAGTGTATCTGTTTATCTCTTAATTTTTTAAAGAGCCATAATAAATGCAGAGAAGTTAAATTTTGAAATTTAGTTCATTTATTTTGTTAAGTTTACACAAAATATAGGGGAGGTGAATAAAACTTTTTCTTATCACAGCATTTCTCGGAACTCTAACAACGTTTTGCTGAACATAAAAATACGATGAAATCATGTTATTTTTTTAAAAAAAAATGATTGTTTCCTCGGAACTAATTGTCGTTTGTTTAAAAATGATTTTACACTTTTGAGTGAAACTAATTTAATTCTCTCCACAGGCATGGAATCCAACTTCGCCAAGTTAGCTCCTTCCCAAAACATCTTGTACACAACCTTTGATTATAACTCCATTATGATCTACGGCAACAAAGCCTTCTCAACCAACGGTCAACCAACCATGGTCGCAAGAAATAACCAGAGATTGACAGAGCCCTATGAGAAGAATGGCATGACCAACTCTGACGTACAGCGAGTGAACAAGATGTACAACTGCTAGACTGTCAAAGACGCCAATTGAATGTTGTATTATTTTTAAGACCTAAATTCCAAAAATGAATAAATTTGTACTTGTCTGACCTAACAAATAGTATAGTAGTTTTTCCTTCAAGAGAGAGAAAGTACATCAAAACTTTCATGAAATGTCATGCAATTTTGGTCGATTGAGGAGAAGGAATGCCAAATCCAAGATTAAAACTTTAATAATGAGCTTAAACAAGGTTCAAAATGTTTAATAAAAGTTAAAATGTGAAAGTGAGATAATAGTTAAAATTAAAAAAATGTGGAGAAATGTGAAACGATAAAAATATCAGAAAGCATTACGTCATCATTTTAGATTTGTAATCTAATCTTATGTACGGAATGTTTAATAAATCTGTCTTTCGTTATAACACTTGTCCATTTATGGACTATGAACTGAAACGAGACTAAATAAAAGAAAGAAGAAATCATTTCGAAAAGTCAGGATGCTCATAAGCGCAAATACAATAGGAGATCATACCATAGATTGAACTAAACCGAATGTTCTTGGAAAAAGTTCATTTAATACAAAAATATAAGCATTTGAGAACTATTTTAACATTATACGTGTTTATGACAGAGCAGTTCAAATTTTAGATACTTAAGAAATTTGTATTCAAAATTTATCCGAAATAGGAAATATTGCTTTGAGTATTTACTTTTTATTAGATACTTTCTTTCATTTTGTTATACATTATGAAATAAATTTTAAACATCATATCCTAATTTACACAACGATATATAATAAGAATATGTTATTCATAGCAAATAACAATCATTTGCAAGAAAAAAAAAATGAAAAGAACAAATGAAATTTTATATATAACTTACATTTAAAAACTTAAAATTTTTGGTACTTTTCCATTTCTTCGGCGCAAGCGATAAAGTCGCCTAAAATTATACTACAGACGGCAAACGGAATAAGTGTTTACTATGTGTTTTCGCCAATAAAGTTTGCTTGGCGAAATTTGCGGCAGGGAAATGGAAAAGTAGCAATGTTCGTATTTAAAAAAATATTCCCTCCTTTCCATTACTTAAAATAACTCTTACGAAAACTGCACAATGGATTGCCAGATTTTTTTGTACTCTAAATTGTGGCCAAATGTAATGCTAATGACACTAGAATTGGGCGCTTTATTTTCAATATTTACAACAAGCCACATATAGCTGAGATTGAACTTAGTCTTAACTTAGTTTTTTTTTAAGAATATCACATTTCTATAATTTTAAGTATAAAATATTATGTAATTCCTGTTTCGCGGAAACTAGGATAGGGCATCTTGTAGAAAAATGTAAATTAAAATACTTTCCTGTTTTTTTCCCTACGAATTTTATATTGAAATTTTTGAAAGTACATCAAAACTTTCATGAAATGTCATGCAATTTTGGTCGATTGGGGAGAAGGAATGCCAAATCCAAGATTATAACTTTAATAATGAGCTAAAACAAGGTTCAAAATGTTTCATAAAAGTTAAAATGAGAAAGTTAGATAATAGTTAAAATTAAAAATTGTGGAGAAATGTGAGACGATAAAAATATCAGAAAACATTACGTTATCATTTTGGATTTGTAATCTTTTCTTTATGTACGGAATGTTTAATAAATCTGTCTTTCGTTACAACAGTTGTCCATTTGTGGACTATGAACTGAACCGAGACAAAATATAAGAAAGAATAAATTATTTCGAAAAGTCAAGAATTTCATTAGCGTAAATACAATAGGAGATCTCACCATAGATTAAACTAAACCGAGTGAGCAGCTAAAAAGTTAAGACACAAAACCTCTAATGTTTCGGCTCTCACCAGCCAAGCAGGTATCGCACTTAGCGACACAGAAAAATCTGAAGTAATCTCAAATTCTCTTCAAAAACAATTCCAACTCAATGATATTCAAACCCCAACACACGATAGTACAATAACACATATCGTTCACAATTACCTAGCCAACGAAAATAATTTTATTAACGTTCCATCCCTCCCACCCCCACTACCATCTGAAATTATTAATCACATCAATAAACTTAGTATTCATAAACCCCCAAGAAAAGACAACATTACAAACAAAATGATTAAAAATTTACCCCTATTTTTCATTTTTACTTCAAATAATATTATCCACTCCATGCTAGAACTCAATCACTTTCCTCACAAATGGAAGACAGCGACAGTGGTCCCAATCCTGAAGCCTGGGAAATACCCATCAGATCCAGAAAGTTATAGACCAGTCTCTCTTCTTCCCATCTTTGGAAAGACAGGAGAAAAAAAAATCCTTACCAGAATGCGCGACCATATGACTAAGATCATGACCATTATCCCATAGGAACACGGCTTTATGCCGGGGCTGTCGACCACCCACCAGCTCCACAGAGTAGTGGAATACATGAAAGCGGCTCAGAAGAATCGAAAAAGAGCAGGCGCGGTCTTCCTCGACATCCAAAAAGCGTTTGACCGAGTGTGGCACGAAGGGCTCATCTTCAAACTCATTAAAAAAAAACTCCCCCCTAATCACTCTAATAAACTCTTACCTAAAAATAGATCATTCACTGTTAAAATTAATAACTCATATTCATCACAAAAACCAATTAACGCGGGCGTCCCTCAGGGCTCAATTTTAAGGCCAGCCCATTTCCAAATTTATGTGAACAATACACCTCGATCAGACAACACAATTCTCTGCATGTTTGCAGATGACACAG
The DNA here is from genome assembly GCA_019974015.1 of Nephila pilipes. Classification (NCBI taxonomy): domain Eukaryota; kingdom Metazoa; phylum Arthropoda; class Arachnida; order Araneae; family Nephilidae; genus Nephila; species Nephila pilipes. Next base: position 14,050 of record BMAW01005042.1, read on the forward strand.
CGATTCTTGCAAAACACCAAAACACAAAAATAGTAGGGCACCACCTAAACAGACACCTTGCTTACTTAGAGGACTGGTGTTCCAAATGGGAAGTTACACTGAATGTTTCAAAAACGGAAGCCGTCCTATTTGTAAGAAGCAACCTCACTCCAATCATCAACATTTATTTACACAACAGTAAAATAAAATGGTCCTAATCAGCAAAATACCTTGGAATTATACTAAATAAAGCTCTCACTTTCAACTAACACATCACACTAATTCAAAGCAAGTTCGGATTAGCCGCGAATAAAATTATCCCATTAGTTATCTCTGCACTTGACTTTAATCATAAGATTGCTTTCTACAAACAACTTCTGCGCCCTGTCATTACCTACGTTTGTCCCGTCTGGAGGCACACAGCTCAGATGCGCCAAATTAAATTAGAAATCTTGCAAAACAACATCATGCGAATGATTTGCAATGCAAGATGGTTCATGAGAAATGAAAACCTTAGAAACACAATAGACCTTCCCACTATTAAATACCATATCAAAAACATCAGTGATAACTTTGAAATTAATATTAACAATTGTTTAAATCCCTTTATCCTAGAAACACACAACTATAAAGACCACATCCGCAAAATTCGTAGATTTATTATACTTCCAACCTAAAACTTCCAAATTTATAGTTACTTAACCTCCCAATCTTTAAACCAATCAGAACTCAGATACTGGGTCACTCGTTGATACCCACATCTTGTCACTCCCACTTCGGGATTCAACTAGCCCTGCTACCTCCTGATTGGACAAACGCACTTCACCCTGTACTCACCCCCCCCCCTATCCTGCATTCTCAATAGTTATCGTTACGTAAATTTTTAACTTATGAAATACTTTAAATTTTTCTATTACTTTTTAAAACTTCATTTAAATTTTAAATTCTAAATTCTTTTTTTAGCTTTTAATTATCATAAAATCTCACTTGCTCTGGACACTTGAAGTAATCAAGCAATAATACCACATCGCAGTTTAAAGCCTAACAGGACTAGGTACTCCAGTTGAACTCTCTCATTACGAACTAAACCGAATGTTCGGGGGAAAAAGTTCATTTACTTCAAAAATATAAGCATTTGAGAACTATTTTAACATTATATGTGTTTATGACAGAGCAGTTCAAATTTTAGCGACTTAAAAATTTCGCATTCAAAATTTATCCGAAATAGGAAATAGTGCCTTGCGTATTTACACTTTATTAGTGAACGATACTTATTAGTGAACACTTTATTAGTGAATTTACTGAACGATATATAATAAGAGTATTTTACTCATTGCAAAGAACAATCATTTGAAAAAAAAAAAAAAAAATTTAATTAAAATTTATATTTTTAAAAAAATTAAAAAATTTATTTTTTTTTTTTTTTAAATTTTAAAAAAAAAAAATTTTAAAAAAAAAAAAAAAAAAATGTCATGAAATTTTATATTTTACCTACATTTAAAAAATTAAATTTTTGTTTCTTTTCCATTTCTTCGGCGCAAGCGATAAAGTCACCATAAATTATACAACCGACGGCAAACGCAATATGTGTTTACTATGTGTTGTCGTCAATAACTACAGTTTGCTTGGCGAGATTTGCGCCGGGGAAATGGAAAAGTAGCAATGTTTGTATTTAAAAAAAATATCTCCCCCTTTCCATTACTTAAAATAACTTTTACGAAAACTGCACAATGGATTGCCAGATTTTTTTGTATTCTAAAATGTGGTCAAAAGTAATGCTAATGACACAAGAATAGGGCGCTTTATTTTCAGTATTTACACCATGCCACATATAGCTGAGATTTAACTTAGTCTGAATTAACATCTCGCTAGAAGATAAACTATTGCTATTGGCAACTGATTTCACTACCTTGGATTAAGGTACCATGAGTTGTACCCTACTCTCCTAATTCATAGCCTAAATCTCAGTAGGACTTGGATGTGCATTTTAATTTAACATGCAACAATTCTCATGATTTCTTTGATGAAATCTTTGAGGAAACCAGATATCGAAACTCATTTCGGTAATTAGCTAAGACACAACTTGTAACCATGAATGAAATGACTCATTTCTAAAATAATTTAAGATAAAATACTTTAAATAAAAGTTATATTAATGAATTAATTTACTATACAAATACTTTTAATAAATTTAAATACTAATTATGCCTAAATCTTGTCTGATAATCATATAAATGATTATAAAATGAAAAAAACTTTCATTCTACAGTAATAGATAAAATATCTACTGAAATCTGAGTTTTTTTTATAAGAATATCAAATTTCTATAATTTTCAGTATAAAATATTATGTAATTCTTCTTTTTCGGAAACTAGGATGGGGCATCTTGTAGAAAAATGTAAATTAAAATACTTTCCTGTTTTTTTTCCCTACGAATTTTATATTGAAATTTGTACTGAACTACCAATAAAAACTGAAATATAAAAATAAGATGGAGAAAATATTCAACTATTAAAATAAAAATTGCAGATTTATTTCTTTACAATTTTTAGAAAAATCTGTGAAATGATCCGTGAAATAAGCAGATCATGAAGAATAAATACAATATTTTAAGAAAAGGCGCATAAATTTATAGAAACAGTTTTATTCAATTAGGATTTCGGTCAATATTTGAACAGACTGATTATTCAAATCAGATGTTAAATTTGTTTTATCATAATTCCCGTATAAATTTTTAGAGATTTGAAAATTGTTAATGAACTTTTTCCTTAGTACACATAATATAATTATTTTATAGCTTAATTTAATTTCCTTCTGAAAATATATCACTTAAATGTTACAAACTACTCATTTTACTTGAGTTATTAAAATATACTCACGATGTTCTCTTTGCTACAAATATAATTACCATTGTAATGTTATTGGTTGCAGTAATGGATTAAATATATTTGACAATGCTATTATATTCAATATGTAATTTATTTCATTTCTATTTGATTATAAGAATTCAATTTCATATAAATGCAATTATTTGATAACGTATTTAGAAATATAAGTATTCTTATATGTAGAGATTAC
>BMAW01005044.1:9557-20756 GCA_019974015.1 Nephila pilipes
CCCCCCCCCCCCCCCGATATAATCCTGATACAAGAAACATACCTTAGACCAGGCATAAACTTTAAAATCCCAAACTACATTACATATAGAAACGACAGGAACAACCAGAATCACATAGGAAGAGGTACTGCTCTCTAGATACGTAATTCAATCCCACATTATGAAATACCAACACACTCTCCGATGATTTTAGAAGCGACAATGGTCGCACTATCTCCACCGAGAGAAGACGCCACTGTAATCTGCTTACTTTACCGTCCACCTGCTACTGGATTAAATGACACATTTTAAAGACCTAGAAGCGATTGCCTAAATTGGAGACGCTTCTATCATATGCGGAGACCTTAATGCCCACCATATTAACTGGGGCTGCAAATATAATAATAGTATAGGAAACTTAATAACCAATTTTGCACAGATATACGAATACGATATCAAAGCTCCGCCCACACAACACGCTTCGGCTATAACTCCGCCTCCACAATAGACTTCGCCCTGATCCAGAATTTTCATTGGCTATATAAAGTTTCCTTATAATTCCCGAGCTCACATCAGACCACAATCCGATCATTCTAAACTTTCAAATCAACATTGAAATTAACGACAGAAAAGTCTCCACAAATTGGGAACTTTTCCGTAACACTTTAAATAAAAACACTACACTAAACCTAAAACCATCCAACGCGGAAGACGAACTCAAAGAGAAAGTTAACCTCCTCACGAATAATATACCCCAAGCACACAAACTGGCCTCAAAATCAGTCTACACAAATAAAACACACTACATCAGCAAGGAACTTCGGAATATGTTCAAAATTAGAAATATACTGAGAAAAATTTAGCAATTCACCCGAAGTCCCGCTGATAAAGACACACTTAACAATTACCAAAACAGCATTAAAAGAAAAATTTACGATTTCACACAAAAATCATGGGAAAATATCCTTCTTGCGTTGAATGCCGATGATGGCTCCCTCTGGGGGATGGCAAAAGCTCTACGCAGAAAGAGAACTCCCTTTATTACCCTTAAAGGTCCAAATGATATCGCCCTTTCAGACCAAGAGAAGGTAAATTTTCTTGCCGACGATGGAGATCCGCAAAAGATTATCACGTATAGGCAATGTAGGGTTGTATTCGAAATACCATGCAGTCCCTTCCTACTTGCAGCTGTTTTGAATCATGTATTAGATCATGTAAAAGAGCCTTTAAAAGGTCTTACCATGAAACTCAAAGATTCGATGCATGTCGATAATTGTGTTTAAAACTCAGACTCTGTTTCGAAGTTAGAACAATTTACATCAGAATCTCAAAGAATTCTAAAGACAACTGAATTTGAATTACGGGGATGGACAAATAATTATCTCTCTGAGTTAAACGAATTTTTACAAGAAAGCTCAGATTGCGAAAAAGAAGTACCGGTTTTAGGTCTTACATGGAATTTGAAAGACGACACTATGTCTTGTAAGCTGAATAAAATAGAAAACAAGGATGAACCAATTACCAAAAGGAAAATTTTGTCTGTGGCACACCAGCTATTCGATCCTATGGGTTTACTTGCCCAATAACATTAATCTCTAAATTGTTGCTGCTTCAGGAATGATGGAAATTGGGAGTCTCTTGGAATTCAAAATTACCTGAAGATGTCATTAAAATATTCCATAAATGGAAATATGAATTAACTAAATCGGATATTGTGATAAGGCCCATTCAAAACCTATGCCCATTAGAATTGGATGGAGAAAGCGTCACCAACAAGGACAAGGTTCCAGACACACCTGAGGATCATACCAAAAGGTCATCTAGAGACAATCCTGACTCTACTCCTGCTACGGGCAGAATTGGACGGATAGTTCGGCCACCATCCAGATACAGTCCATAAAGTGTTGAGTTTCGGTTCTATGTGCCCCGAAACTCAAAGAGGCGAGTGTTTCGAACTGTATACTTTCCCAGCTGAAACCACGGGACTCCCGCCAGAGGACGCTGTTGATTGGAGTGAGCAGCGTAAAAAACAGAACGAACTTTTACTTGAACTAGAACGAGAGAGAACGCTTTTTGCTCTACTAAGTAACCTGTGTTGTGTCTTATAGTGATGTGTAACTGTTGTAATTAATGTAAATATATATTTTTATTTACAGGGAAGTACAGAGTTTTCATTTGCGAGGAGGATTTATTTATATTTATTGCAGCTAAAGCTTAAAGCACCAGTTCCCCGAAACGACAGAAAAGGTATGTGAAATTTTGATTTTCTTAATGAATAATGACATACCGAATCTGAATTATAGCGAGAAACTTAATTAAAAATTTTTTTTTGTTTCTTAACAGCACTTATCTTACTTGTAACAAGGTAACAGTGCCATCTATAGGCGTAAACATTCTTACCACATTGATTATTCACAATACCCTGTGGTATGTGTGGTTAATAGTATAATTCACAAAATATCACATCATAATATAACAAACTAAGCAAAATCATAAATTCCATTCAATTAAATTCTAAGAAACTACATATTTAAAGAAATCAATGAAAAAACAAAGTAAAATTAAAACAACTTATATAAAAAATTATTATAATTAATTAAACAAACTAAAACTTAAACTTAAAAACCAAAAAAAAAAAAAAAATCTGTCTAGTAACAGATATATTTACCTATATATATATATATATATATATATATGGGTGGGTGGGTGTATGTATGTATGTAAGTATAAGATAAAGCAATGAATTTATCATTAAAAAACATAAAAGTGAGACACATATATATGTGTGTGAGAGAGAGAGAGTCGAAATATTAATTGTTTCAAAATTATTTGTAAGTTTCAATTAAAAATTGAGGATCCAATTTTTACAGGTATGGAAAACCACTGATCGGGAGAAATCTCAGAATATACGTAAGAAGAAACTTGATTGTATGAGTTATAAAACACTTGTATGTTAGAGTGTTAATCATTTCAAAAACCTTTTTTTGTCAAGGAGAAACCTTTTTCGAGGCTTTTCTCTAAGTCTATCGCTCCTAGTTGCCCTTAAGTTTTCGAAGATTATTTCCTTACTTTAAAGCACAATTCTCTACTCTTAATAGAAACGAAGACTTGTAAAGAAGCTATAATAAGTCAATTTGGAAAATGTGTGATGGTATGTGATAGTTATAAAGTGCAAATTGTTACATTTGTGGTGTTTGCTTTTCATTATTTTATTCCTAAGACAGCTTAGTCTAATTAAATAGTCAATAAGTTAACAGAAGTCCAATTGAATAGACATCAGAAAAAGGACAATACAATTTATCATCTATCAACATAGAATATGCAAGGTCGCTCTTTTAACTCAGTTAATCCTAGTTTATATTTAAATTAAGTCAAAGCTTACCAACTCATTCGATCCGATTCAAACACTTCTTGCTTACAACGGGTTCAATTCCCATTACTCTAATCAGGAGTCGTTTCACAACAACCTGAATCCAATCTATTATTTCTCATGATTCAATCCAATTTATAAACATCTATCATCCTGTCTTTATCATCTATCTCTCTTCTTTTTCATTATACCCAATTCAATTCATTACAATTTTTATCTTCATCTAATTTTCATGATCATGTTTCTTTTGGTTGGCAAGTAGTAATTGATATCTGATTCAAATTGCAAAAACTCGCCGATATTTGTGAAGTGAAGGACGCGAATAGCCCTACGTCATACAGTTGTGTTGAGAATTAAAACGAAAAATTGAGGAATAAAAAATATATACATTTGAATTCAACGGGTATAACGAAATGTAATGAAATAATAATTTTTTATTTAAAATTTCCCAACCCTGAGCGGCATTAGGGGACTTGTGAGGAAATACTATTCTCACTGCCTTCCTTTTTGTCCTATCACTCAATTTCTTTTACTGGCTTAATTTCTGAGTTATTTATAGAAAGAAGTGCAAAAAGAAACTTCTTTCAATTTCAATCAAGCTGTTTCTCAGAATTCTCTCTCTCTCTCTCTCTCTCTCTCTCTCTATATATATATATATATATATATATGTGTGTGTGTGTGTGTGTGTGTATGCATGTATATAAAATTTACTTTTCTAATCGAAATCTTGAAATTTTGTTCAGTTTCAGCTTCTTGTATGTTCCCTGTGCTTTTTCATTCTCTTGCGCTGTTCTCTCACTCTCTTTGAATTTTTTCATATCGCAAATGAGTTCCTTTTTTAATCTCTTGATTGTAAGACTCAGTTCTCTTTATTTGCTTAATTGTTGAGTTCTTTACAGATAGAAGCGCAAAGGGAAAACTCGTATCTAGAAATCAATCAAGCTGTTTCTAAGATTCTTCTCCGCTTGCATGTCTAATCGAAACCTTGAAATTCTATTCAGTTCCAGTTTCTCGAACGTTCCCTGAGTATTTTCTTTTTTGTCCAGTTCTCTCTTTTTATCATAGTTTTTTTAAAAATTATTTTAATCGTGAAGCCGAAACAACAACCTACCTTGATAATTTTAGCAGGTGAACGATTACACCTTTTAATGTTTTTAAATTCAAAATTGCATTTAAGTCGTGATGTACAAAAACCATAAAAAAGAACTTTCATTCAGAGTTTTGCGAATTTATAAAGATGATTTGAGAATTTATAAAGACCCGTACCCGTTTGAATAGACATTAAATTTTGCTTTTAAATTACATTTTCTGTGAAATTTCCTCCAAGTAATTTGTCATCGTTGAATAAATGAATTTTAATATTTAAAATTACTTTTAGGTTTATGTATTTGATGTTGAAATTCCCTCAGTAGAAAACTAATTAAGAAATTTAAAAAAACATATTTTAAATTTCAATAAAATAAACTTACTTAAAAACAACATATGACACGTTCGAGTAATTTTCTATATTCAATTTTTCGAATTGAATGAATGCAAATAAAGAACTAAGCTAAATAATTGAAAGGAAATTTTGAAGGGGAAAAAATATCTGAAATTATAAATTATTAATGAAGAAGTCAAATTAAAATATTCAATTTAATGAGAAATCAGACGGTAAAGAAGAAATATTGTAAAGATGTTCTTAAAGCGCTGTTTAACTTTCTCTTTAGAGTTTTTAATGTGTGTTCTGTCTCTTTTACTTGCCTTTTTTAAAGTTGATCTTCGTTTAAATGTGCTCATAGGCTGAGTTTATAACGTCTTAAAATGTATTCGATTCTCAAAAATTAAATTTTAAATTTCCTTTTTGTATGTTTGAGACTATGATCTCTTTAGAAAATTTGGAGATAGAGTATTTTTTTATAAGATGTTTGATAAAAACATTTTATCGTGCTATCTTTCTCATCTTGTAATATAAAATGGAACAGTTTGATATTTATTGCGTTCTATTCATAATATAAAATGCTAAAATATTTCAAACTTTTCTTACCTTGAATAATTGAACTATCACCACAACGTTTCTTAAATTAAATTTAACTGTCTTATCTTTAGTATAAAACTCGTTTCACAAACTAAACAGATATTTTTAATAGTAAAGACATCAAATATTTGCAGTAATTTGTATCTAGGTTCTATGCTTACTATTTAAGTGTTGGAATTATTTTAATAGAAATTTAGATTTAAAAAAAAAAAAAACGTAAAATTATTACGAAATCAATGCTATTATTCTATAGATCTAGCAAAGTAAATGCTTGTGACGTTTTTTATTCAGTTTCCTTTTTATAACCCGCATAATATAAAAGGAAAAATAACAAACTACTCGTAAATGTGAAAGCAAAGTAATGAATCCAATATATATAGGAAAATGCATGCACATTTTTCTGTTTAATATTGCTATTATGTAATATATATATATGTGTGGAAATCGAGCTTCGACTTATCGCCCAGAACGCGGCCGTAGAACATCTCACCACCAGAGAGCGCTGCTACTGTCTGGACGACATTCCGCTAGGGGAAAGAAGACGTTTGAACGGGAAGACGCCATTACGAGGTTGGAGTGCGCACACGGAGTGTCTGAGATATATCGCCGCTAAAACCGTTTTACGAAATAAGTGCATGGAGCACAGTCTCACTGGAATGAACTACCGCTTATTGGATCAAGATACTATTTTGTTTAATTCCATACTTAAGTGCCTGTACATAATCGCTGTAAATAAGAATAAATAACTTCGAATAAACCGAAGTATCATCATTGTGAATACCCGGACTTTACATATATATATATCCTCCCTTCCCCTTATTTTATCCGAAACACTATAAATCAACCGTGTTACAAACATTTTTATATACAAGTGAATATGATTAAGAACTGATTGAGGAGCTACATTTAATTCAAATTAAGAACAACCGTTAACAAAAAAGAAAATCAAATCATATAATTGTCGTACCAATGGATGTAATTACACTAGAAACCGAAATTGTGGAAACCCTTTGAAAAAAAAGTGCAATTTTGTATTTAAGTGGCGGGGTCAGTACAATTCCAGTTTTTTTTTTTTTTTATATAATATCATGAAACTATATATCAATGTAAAGGTAATTTAATCACGACGATAATGCAAAAACTTTAGTAAAGACATTTTTACTAGAACAGCACTTGTAAAGAAAAGGAAAGAAATAGAAAAAATAAGGCATGCAAAAATTATCATGTAAAATAAAAGCTTCGTTGAGTAACCTGTAGCTTCAATTATGGTCTGGCAATGCTTTTCCATGGAATGTACCACGTTTTCTATTTCTGAAGCTATAGTAATATGGAATAGAGAATGAATTATTGTATCTATCTGTTCGATTTTGTTCCTTGGTATCTTCTGACTAACAAGTATTTTCAGTTGATTCCAAAGACTTTCCATCGGATTAAAATTTGGGCTTCTTCCAAACCAACTATCAGTAGAATATGGTTAATTTGAAACTATATTTTGCATGGTACAACATAACATGAAACTGAATCATATTTCACCCATTTCTTGTAAATATCGCGGTGGAAAGCTTCAATTTATTCTCGAGTATTTCATTTATGTGTATTTGAGAATTTAAGTTCTCGCCAATCGCGCAAATTCAATCGACACTTTTTTATTACATACAATTTCAGATCAAAACACTAAAAGTATGTTTTACGGTAGGTGTAATGCAATCAAGAAGCGAATCTTCGCGATTCTGCTCCTTACATACTTTATGCTATCAGTTCTAAATAAGCTGATTCTGGTTTCCTCAGCCCAAATAATAACTTCCGTGTTCTGCTCTACAGTTAATAAGGGGGTTAGTCCAATTAAACATTTTAAATCTCTATCTGGGCTCTTTTCGTAGATTTCTAGTTCTAAAACTAAGATCCTGCAGTATGTGTTGAACAGATCTTGCACTCAACTTTACATAACATTCTTTTCTCCAAAATGATTTTTTTCTATTAATTTTAAGGAAGATTCTCTTAATTCATCTATCATCACATGCCATTGTGCAATTTTTTTTTGTCTTAAGCAATACAGTTTTTTAACGATTGAGTCTCTTTACCATTCTCCAAAAATTTAGAAATGCTGTCTTTGGTCATTATCCAATTGTCTCCTCTTTGAGCTATTTTTAAATTTTATTATGTTTTATAATATCACTAAATAAAACAAAAACTTTTTATAAGTTCGTCACAATAAAAAACATAAAATATTTACCACCTTGACAGCAAATACCAAATATACCGAAGGAGACATTTTTGGGATTGCCTTACTAAAGACTTGAGCTTATTCACTGCGTTCAAATGAAGAAGTTCCTTAGCAAACTGTACACCCTTTTTCTGGTTACTTGGTTATAATTTTTATTAGAATGAAGATAATTAAGCAAACTTTATGTTTTTAGGTCTGATTAAATTATCTTTCCATTGGAAAATAATTACAGAGTGGGCAAAAAGTCCGTAAAAACTTTAAAAATTTATAAGACCCGAAACATTAATCAAAATTAAAAACGTCCTGCAGGTTTAGCATCGATATGTCACGAGATTTTTCTTATGACAAGGAAAAAAAACATAAAACAGCTGACAGATGGCGCTGCTACAAACTACTCAACTGGAAATATGCAAATGAGACAGGCGATTATGAATACTGATGCTCTTGATCCACATCCAATACAATAGAAACCACCACCCAAATAATTATCCACAGCAAAATAGACGGAGGGGGGGGAACTTAACTAATAGACCTACTTCTTATCTTAGCGTACATTCTAAACAAATTCAATTGCTTGGCGAACCAACTCCCCAGGATCGCAACTGTTAAAAATAACAGGAACCAAAAATAAGCCATTATAGAGGCGCTATTAGAATCTGAAACTTATGTATAGTCACTCAAATAATTTTAATACCCCCAGTATCTATGGCCTCAGTTTGTGCTCATGGAAGGCAAACGGAGTCTTAGCTCGTATGGTGGAGCTACGAGTTTTTGTAGAGAAGCACTCCCCCTATATGATGCTTAAACAAGAAACTAGACTCAGACCGAATAACAGCTTTTATATGCCATTTACATTCCTCCATCCTCTGATCGCAGATTATTCACTTTAGACCTAGAAAATATTTTACAAACAAGCACTAATTGTGTGATTTTTGGCGATTTTAACTTCATTCACAACCAATGGAATTGCAGAAAAAACTCCACCAGAGGCATACAACTTAAAAACTTCGCAGATAAACTCGATGTACAAATAGCTTTCAACCTACTCCCACTACATTTGATCACAATTCCCCAAACACAATTGACATAGCTTTAATTAGAGAATTCCACTATCCCTTTGAGATCTCTGCAATTCCGGAGCTTTCGTCTGATCATAATCCAGTAATGCTTATATTTAACTTTAATATCCCTAAAACAGATTCACCTACACTCTTTAAAACACATTAGTCAGATTTCTCCAAACACATACAACGAAATACCAGCAATTTTGATTACATCAACATACCCCCCCCAACTTGAAAACAAAATTGAAATTCTCACAAACAACATCATAAACGCCTACAAACAAGCCTCCTCTCCAGTCAATGGAAAGAATTCCAGCCACACCCCTAAAAATATCAAACACTTAATTAAAAATAAAAATAAAATCTGAAAAGTTTTTCAAAGAACATTAGATTCTAATATTAAAAACCAACTCAATAGAATCACTGCTAAAATTAAAAAAGAAGTACAAAATTTTAAAAACGAAAACTGGAACCAAAGATGTCAAGACCTAAACACACAAGACCCCTTTAGCAAACTACAAAATTTTTCAAAAAGAAAAGATCTAAAGTCTCAACAACTACATCAACACAAATAGAGGCACAGCAGTAACAGACACTCAAAAAGCAAACGTCCTAGCAGAGACCCTACTCACTAATTTTCACGAAAATTATAGACCAATAAATTTCAATACTAATATAGATAATGAAGTTTCCATTAAAATTCATGATTTCTTTCTCTCCCCTACTAACACTTTCATTGCCATCCTGTCCTGACGAATTTATCGATTACGTCAAAAAAGTAAAGGCAAAATAAGGCACCTGTTACAGATGAAATTACTAATAAAATGCTGAAAAACATTCCTCTAAAAATCTTCTTTATAACTTCCTAATTTATTAACAAAATTCTTAAATTTAAACACTTCATAGTTCTTGGAAAATTTCTGTCATCTTCCCCATACTTAAACCTGAAAAAAAAAAATTCTCACTTACCAGATAGTTACAGACCCATCTCCCTTTTACCCACCCTCAGCAAGCTAACTGAAGCCATCATACTCAACAGACTGAAAGTTTTCATAGATGAAAACAATTTTATAAATCCTAATCAATATGGTTTCTTCAAGCAACTTTCTACCAACCACCCATAACTAAAATTAACAGAAACAATAGCCCCATGTCTAGAAAAACGTCAATCCATAGGAGCAGTCTTCCTTGATATACAAAAAGCGTTAGATTGAGTGTGGAATGACGGCTTGGTTTTCAAACTCATCACCAATAACTTCCCTCCTCCCTTATCCACCTCATTTACTCATATGCTAAAAATAGATCCTTCCAGGTTAAGGTAGGAATTTGTTTCTGTAAATTACTTAATATTAACAATGAAGCAGTATATGGCTCTTTATTGGGACCAATATTATTCAATATTTTCATAAATGACATCCTAGCTACTCACCTACATCCATAAACCTCTATGCCGATGACACTGCTGTGCTAACCAAATATAAAAACCCTCAGACAATAAAAAAAAGTCTTAAACCTCCACCTAAAAATTCTCGAAAAATTCTTCAATATCAGGAAAATTGAAATAAATGTAGAAAAATTAGCAGCGGTTATTTTCACCAGAAAGAAAATTCCACCACCTCCACCCACCATGAATGATACCCAATTTCCCTGGTCTGAGTCTACCAAATATCTCGGAATAATTTTTGACTCAAGACTCACTTTTAGACAACACCTGACACAATCCAGAGAAAAATTCCATAAACTTACTAGAAGTCTTTACCTCTTAATAGGACGGAATTCTGAAATGTCATTAGAAAACAAAAGGCTTCTCTACACCTCTGTGATGTATCCAGTAATTCCCCTATGCTTGCTAGGTTTGGGGGTTTTCTTGTAAAAACAATATTAAAATTCTAGAAGCAGCACAAAATTCTACTTTAAGAATGATTTCTAAAGCCAGATGGTTCATGAGGAATACTGAAATTAGAAAAGTCCTAAAATTAAGTAGTTTCAGAAAACATATTCAACATACCTCAAAAACTTTATCTCCTCCTTAAAACAACATCAATAATTCAAATATCCAGAATCTTGAGAGTTATAATCCTCATCTTAAAACCAAAATGGTACGTCAAATATTACTTGATTCCTATGAACCACCCTAATTTTTTAATTATTAATTTGTTTTCTATCTCCAACTTAATTTCATTTAACTTATTCCATATTTCCACTCCCGATAAACTAAAACCTCAATACCGGGCTTGCCCCTTCCCCTTGAAATAACCAGACTCCACAAGACAACCAATAGTAAAAGGTGGTATCATCGACCTGCAACTCACAGATTCAACATCACCAATTTTCTCTCCCACCGAGAAATCAGCTACTGTTGCACTGCATAAATTCCAACTTCAGAAAAATGTAAAGACTGTAAAAGGACATTTAACTATGGCAGACCTCATAAAGCTTGTTGAGCGATTTGAGGAGAGTGTAAGGACCAGACGACCAAGTCTAAGGCAAACACGTTTGGCGTGAGTTGAAGCCGAAATTAACATTAATATTATTTTTATTATTT
>BMAW01005049.1:0-15717 GCA_019974015.1 Nephila pilipes
TAACTGTTGTCCATTTTCAAAATGTTTCTATTCATTCGAGCGCAATGGAAAAGTTTGAAATTTTTTGAAATTATACATTTATTAATTTAACACGAGAAAGAGACAATTACATGGGGATAGCGAAGAACGAAGCACAATTAAGCCTACTCGATTTCGTGGATTGCAAAATGCTAATTTGAGGAAGCTAGATGCGTAGCTTAGCCATCGTTAACTTAAGTGAAAGAGAGGGAAATTTTCCTCACTTGGAATTTAAATGAGAGGATTTCTTCAGATCACGTGGTATTGGATGGAAGGATCTTTAGGTATTTTAGCAGAAGACTTAAAGTCTAGAAAGGATTATCTATTCGAGCTTGATTCCGTGGGAGACTAGTGATTCATATGAATTAAAAACGCGTGATCACATAAGTTAAAGTTAAATTGGAATGATAATAGTAAACAAAGATGAACTCCTTACTGTGATAGTTAAATAATAGAAAAAAATTAGTAAATTAAATTAAATTTAAATTTAAATCATTTTATATATATATACACTATATTAATACTATACGGTGTGATTGATACATATACAAGATAATTTTTTTAGCAAATATTTAAATGATTACCTCGCACCATTTTCTTAGTTCATAAAGCGTCAAAAAAAAAAAAAAAGAACTTCAGAGATGGAAACGTTCTCAAATGAAACCTAGTTTATAAAGTAAATCATATCGTAAATTAATGCTCCAGGCAAAATATTTAGCATCTACCTAATTGAGACGAATTATTTCCTCTTAATCAATTGTGTATGCTCACTTTCTCTAAACAAAATCTAAAGTGACGCACAAAAAGACAGAAATAGGAATCGGTATTTAAGCAGGAGAACTCCACTCATTAGAGGATAAGATTTAATTAGAACAATTTAAAGAAATCGTTAAAACCATTCCACAGCTCTTAATGACTCTCGAGCGCGTCGCAATTTCACTTTAATCGGATCTAAGAACCCGTCTTTCTTGTCTCGTTAACCAAATGAGGTGTAAAGTTTCTTTCGGGCATATTCGCCAGACAGAAAAAAAAACACAATGAAATGGCAAAAATATGTGTGGCATATTTAAAAAAATCTGTCCTTGCACGAAAGAACTTAAGCTAAAGTATAGATGTCTTACTACGATTCTATTAGTTTAAATAATTATTATTGGAAAAAAGGTCATTGAGATTACTATTACAACTTTATTGATAATAACGAATAGAATAAAATAATTCTATATAAAAACCAACGTTTTTATCTGGTGGCAAAGTTTATTAGAGAAAATTATTGAAATATTAGTTAAAACTGTTAGTTATTTTTAACTTTAAAATTTACTTAAAAAGAGACATTTGTGAGAGCATTAAAAAATTCATAATACTCATAAAATCAAAACATGCATTTGAAGGTTTGTAAGTCATTCTATTAAAAAAGAAATGGGAACCAGAATTCAGAAAAAATTATTGTGATAAGACATGGCGCCAAATATTGGAAACTTTCTTTCTTGCGAATGATTACTGACTAAAAGTCAGCAACCCTTACTATCTCGGAGATAGTAAAGGGGAGATAGTATCTCCCCTTTGTGAGTACAAAAGTTTTACGATACCTCATGCGGCTTGGGGAGTGCCCGGTGTTCCCAGAGGGGAAAAATTTTTTTTTCCTTAATCCTAAAAGTGCCGAGAGGAAAGAATATTTTGACTTATTAAAATTATTGTTATATTAGTTAAAACTTGTCGCAAACGTCTAAATATTGCATTGTTAGGCGAGTACGAACGATTCCCAAAATTTCAAAGCTCTAGCTTGATGGGAAGTTGGTTAAATTAACGATCGAAAATTTGATGACACACACACTCACTCACACACACAAACACTCACTCACACACACAAACACTCACTCTCACACACACACCAAGTGAAATTCAGAAAAACGTTTTAATTTAATAATAATCTTTACGTATTCGGTCAATTTGAAATATGATTTTGTCCTTTAACCGTGATTTTAGTTTGTAAGTTTTTAAAGATGATACAAGCTACGCATAAAAAGTTGTTTTAACAGGTTGTTTTCTTCTGTTAGCGGTTGAAATACAATTTAATGCACTAACCCCTTTAAACTTAATTTAATTCCTTATTTAGTTGAATTTTTTTCTCAAAATAGATAAAAAAAAATATCACATTTTTACTGCGTATTTCTGTCCAATTTAACATTTTCATGAAGAAAAATAATATTTAAAGTAACATATCTATTTATTTTAAGTATTTAGAACAATTTTTTCTGCAAATAAAATAAGTTTTTTTTTTCTGAAAAGTGTCTCTTCCTTTTCCATAATCGCCTATCTGGGAAGTCGAATTTATAAATATATATGAAAATGCAATTAATTTACAATTCTTTTCCATTACAATTACATTTGCTTCCCTTTATGTTTACTTAATTACTCTTTTCGACTAGGTTGATTGTAAAAATAGGAACAATTGCTTACCCTATACGACTAATTGATAATAAAAATAGAGAATATAAAAAGATAAACAAGAAAGAGATAAATTAGATTGCATGTACGTCGGACGGATAACCAGTAATGGCATGAAAACAGCAACCGTGTGGCGTGCAGGCAAATCAGGGAAATTATTTTTACATAGAGTTACGAAAGTCTGAGTGAAAAACTTCCATAGATCAATTTTTTTTTTAAATTTTCGTTATGAAAAAGTTACAAATACTCATTTATTTTATGTATAACAGTAAGTAGGAAATTTCATTTTAATATCCAATATTCTGAAATTCTGCTTTTGATTCTACTGAAATGTTATGAAAATATACATTAGTGTTGTGACATATGCAATTTTTAAAAACAAACGATTTAATCTTAATGTGATACTTTTTTAAGATATTATCTGTCCAACTTATAAAGGCAGACGATTTATCTGTTCGACTTTTAAAGGCAGACGATTTAATCTAATGTGATACTTTATTTAAGATATTACCTATTCTACTTTTAAAAGCAGACGATTTAAACTTAAAGTGATACCTTTTTCAATATTCTTTATTAAGATATATTTTTTTTGGCAACACCAGATCATAGTTTTGATTTTAGATAATTTACTGGCAACGGATATAAAATTTGAGTATTGAGTTTGGTTCCAAGATATAAAGACGAACGTTGAAAAAGTGGTGCTTGTGTAAAATTGGGTCTTGAATTTATGTTTGAAAAGATGTGCGCAAATAAATGTGATGTCCTGAAAACAAGTCATTTTTATTAATAGTCTTCAATACAGTACAGTATACACAAATTAAGGACGAATTCCAAAAATTAATTTATCAGCGGAACGAAGAGGTAGAGTGGACTGAAAGACTAATCAAGAGATTAATTAGGGTGAGGTACGGTAGCACATGCGCAGATACATGCGCACGTAGGAGTTCGAGATTGCTCATAGCATTGTTTCACGACTTGGGAGAGAATTTCAAACTATAGAAACAGCTGTCCGACGATTCAGCAGTTGTCATCCACGAGCAACCACATCAACAGACAACTGGTATAATGCCCTACAAGCTAGAAAGAACAGACGGTAGACAGAGGGAGAAATCGCTAGACACACGGTGAAGGCGATTGGACGACCGATATTACGTTTTACCGTGGCCACGAGGCTACAAAGTGGTGATCTGTTTACACGACAACTTGTACGGTGTGTACCTTTAACGCCTGTTCATCGGAGAAGACTGTTTCTGCGGTGCTGGGAACACCAGAATTTGACATATAATCAATGGGGTCGAATACTCTTTATGGATGAAAGCTCGTTTAGTTTAAATAGTGATTCTTAGCGCATACATAGAGAGGGGGAACCTACCATAACCACTCCAACTTCATAGAATGAGACCCGTTTGGAGGTCGAGGTGTTTTTGTTTGGTGACACATCATGCTTGGTTACTGTACCGAACTTCACGTCTCTGAAGGAGGTTCAGTTACCTAGGTCCACTATTATAACGAGATTCTCCTTCCATATGAGAGTCTTTTTAGAGGCGCTGTGGGTCCGCAGGTCCTTTTCATGGATGAAAATGCTCCATCTCATCGCACAGTAGCTGTAGAAGACAGTGGACTGAGGATACTGAACACACGGATTGGCCGCCAAGATCCCTGGATCTAAATCCCATCCAGTATGTGTGGAACTTTCCAGGGAGATGCTTGGCAGCACGTAACTTACCGTTAGTAACGATTCCTGAGCTCCGATGGTGGTAGAAGACGAATGGGTTGCAATGTCACGCTAACTCCTTGACAGCCTCATACTCAGCATGGCCAGGCAATGGGAAACCTGATTAGCAATCAAGGGATATCATATCCCCCTCATAAGGGTTGGATGTTTCTGGCTGAACTCTTGTCAAGTGGATATTTTGGTCTTCAGTGGCATTATGCTCCATGCTACTTTTTCAATAAAGTTCCTTTTTATCCTTTTGATTTCTTTTTTGGGAAGTTTTGCTTACAATACTTATATTTTTACAACTTGAGAATCTTATGGTATTATGGTATGGTATGGATTTGAAAATCTTTTTCATCACGTAATATTGAAAATACCACCTTGTCTTTTATATATGCACACCAGTGTATGACTAAAGAACGTAGTTTATGAGGACAGTTTTATACCGATTTTTTGAGAATAAAGACATTGAGAGAACTGTGTGAATGTGTCATTTCGGACTTATTTTGAAAGCCATTGAATTGGTCGAAAATTTAGATGAGTCTCTGAAAGAAATGTTTGGCTTTTACTAACTATGAAAAGTAATCTAAAGATAATAATTCGATATAAAAACCAACGTTTTTAAAAACAACGTTTTTATATGGTGGCAAAGTTTATTAAAGAAAATTATTGAAATATTAGTTAAAACTGTTGGTTATTTTTAACTTTAAAATTTACTAAAAAAGAGATATTTGTGAGCGTATTAAAAAATTCATAAAATCAAAACATGCAATTGAAAATTTGTAAGTCATTCTATTAAAAAAAAATGGGAACCAGAATTCAGAAAAAATTATTGTGATAAGACATGGTGCCAAATATTGGAAACTTTCTTTCTTGCGAATGATTACTGTCTAAAAGTCAGCAACCCTTACTAACTCGGAGATAGTAAAGGGGAGATAGTATCTCCCGTTTGTGAGTACAATAGTTTTACGAGGCCTCATGTGGTGTGGGGAGTGCCCGGTGTTTCTAGAGGGGGAAAGAAATTTTTTCCTCAATCCTAAAAGCGCCTAGAGGAAAGAATATTTTGACTTATTAAAATTATTGAAATATTAGTCAAAACTTCTCGCAAATGTCTAAATATTGCATTGTTAGGCGAGTACGAACGATTCCCAAAATTTCAAAGCTCTAGCTTGATGGGAAGTTGGTTAAATTAACGATCGAAAATTTGATGACACACACACACCAAGTGAAATTCAGAAAAACGTTGTAAAATAATCGTTTGCCAACCATTTTATTTTTCATATGTTGGCTTATTTAGTCGTTAGTTCTTAGAAACAAAGCTATCCAGAATGAAACGGTGGACTAAAAATAAAAATGCTCTACTGAATTAAAAATCTTGTTACCTTATGAAAGAGTTATTGTCAGTATATTACTATAAGCTTTTAGAGAAGATTAAGGCTACATATTGGTTCCAATGCGACCGCGATCAGCAATATTCTTCTATTCCAGGATTATTCAAGACCATACAATTGGTGTAAGACAAGAAAAATTAACGAAACTATTCTGGATTACCCTCTAACATTCCTCTATAGTATCGACTCGGTACCTTTCTTCTACAATTTGTTTGGACCTATCAAAGAAGAGTTAAGAGGATAAAGGTTTTCATCTTTTGAAGAAGTAGAATAATTATTGTGCGTTATTGGCTTCTACACACACAAGTATAATGTATAATATATTTAAAAAGAACAAAAAAAAAAAAAAAAAAAAATAACATATGTACAAGCAAGTAATAATTAAATTATATAATTATTGCAATGAAAATAAAATGAGAAAATGAATTTATTACATAAAACATATGAATTATATTAAATATAAACTCGATTAAGAGCAGAAAATTGATGAAATAAACAACTATTAAAACTTAAAAATTAAATAAAATCAAACTATTAAGAAAACAAAAGAGACAAAAAAGGAGATAAAACTATTTAAAAATGCTTCTAACTCTGAACAGAAATGTATAGCAAGTAAGGTTTTATGGATCTCAACCATCCCTTTCAGCAAATTACTTGATAAGAAAAATTTGGTAAAACCCACAACTTAAAATAACAAGGAAACTCAATACCACAACTTAGACATTACAATCCAAAAAATACGTACTAAAATACAGTTATCTAAATGAGGTCAAATTCTAATTTAACTTACTTAAAATAACACTTTACTCACTTACTAATAGTAACATTTTACTTACTTAAAATAACAACACTTTACTTACTTAAAATAACACTTTACTTAGAATTCCTTTCTACCGTGGTTTTCTGGAGGCATTGCTTTTTCCTGATTTGTCTTCTTGCCTCCTGAAATCCACGGTGGAAATGACGATGTATAAAAAAACTCGCGCTTTATACTTTCCATTACAGAGCCATCAAATGGTTCACTGCTTGTTTCCAGCAAATGTATTTTCGGTAAATATTGCTTTTTTAGAAGTTTCTATCAGGAGTTTCGAAACACCCTGTATATTGATAAATTTGATCAAATCTAAGAGCGATTTAAAATGAATTTTTATTGTACATTTTTTCTTTATTTTGATTCTTATTATTATGTATTGGGAAATCAAATAAGAATGGAAATAAATTTAAGAATTTAATAAATTCATACGTACCTTTATTATTTTGTATCTTTTATTAAAAACAGAAAATAATTAAACAAATTTAAGCGATTAGTGTTTAATTATTGCAGATACTTTTCAAACCAAAATAAAACATTTATATATTATTTTGTATGTTTTAGTAAGAGTGTAAAATATTATGCATTACACATTAAAGCATAAACAGCGGAATTGTTGATTTTTTTTAATAAAAATGTTCTTAGATTTTGCGAAAAACTCCCATTACGCTGTAAAATATAAAAATGATTTCAAATTATTTCCTTTAATTCATTTATCTTAAATATATGTAAATATATAAAAAATATTCGTACTCAAAAACTACTAAAGATACTTTATTTTCACTCTCTGCTGATAAAATAAGAAAATATTGTTCTGTTTAGTATTAGTGTAGTTAAAATATTCTTTTACCCTCTAAAACCCAACCGATTTGACTTTTAGAAAATGTGTAAAGTAATCATATGCAATAATTATATAGCGTTCAATTCATTATAAGATCTCTGAGATTTTGTTTGAAGAAATATGAAGAGCAAGTGGATCTAAGAGTAGGCTAAAGAATTTTTTTTTTTTTTTTAAAGAACAAGAACAGGTAAGAATAGTTCATACAAAAGAACAGAAACTCCCATTCCTAATAATCAGTATGCATAGAATCTTTGTACTAAATTTCATGGTCACGTGTCTTGTAACCATTCCGCTATATGCCGATAAAAAACCCCAGCAAACTCTGCCTTTTGTTAACATAGATAAAAAAAAAAAATATTTGACGATAAAATCTGTTGCTTCAAATGAAATATATATAATGTTTAAATTAAAAATGGCATTCTCCCATATGTTATTAGAATATAAATACATAAATTTCTAGAATATGAATTTTATATTCTTATTGTTTCCCTTAAGGAAGCAACATCAAAATAATTTCACTGTATTAAATGAACAATTCGTGGAATTTATTCAAATTAATTATAATGATTTTCTTATGAGATCCCACTTGTTTTAGTTAAATATTAAATTAAACATTTAATGAAAGTACTTCAGCTTAATTTTATTTGAACTCGGTAACTAAAGATTACATACTTCTCCACGCGTTTTTATTCGAACTCTTCATATTTCCGTTTGAAACATTATTCTTTGATGTATTCTTCGTATTAAAACTTGATAAAAATTACACTTTTAATCAATCAAAAAATTACGGTTATTTATAGAATGTTTGAAAAATAAGTATAACTATTTATGTATTTATTGCTCTTCCTTACAAGTTTTTTCTTTACAAAATATTCAATTGAGAAAATATTTCTGAAAAACTTCTTACGTGAGTTAATTTAGATAATGTAAAGTATCTTATGCTAGTAGAATTGTAAAATAAATTTAGTAATGGCAATCGATGTAGTATGTGTTGCTAAGGAAACAAAAAAAAAAAAATCATTTTTTTGAAATAATTTGACGTTTAAAAGATTTAAGAGAAGATTTTCTTTTTCTTAACGTTGACAGAGGTAACAATATGCATAGCGATACGTCAAACCATCACTAAGTTCAAAAAATTTCCAAATTCTGAAAAATGCAAACAAACTTGGGATTCGGACTTATAAGCATCCGATATTTTTACCGAAGGCTTATGTAACGTCTGAAGGGAAATTTTTTGAAAGTAACAATTTATAACTAAATTGCATGCTTGGAATATTCCTAATATACATATATTGCCGTCATTTAATAAACTTGTTAAAATCTAACTTCATTTTAAGAAGTATTAATTCGTGAAAAAAAATGCGCTTACTTTTATTTGTACACATGTGCATTGTTTGCGTATTCATATTAAGTAGAAAATCATACTTCAGAATGCATTATTAAATAAAGGTCATAAAATTAGTTTAAAAGAAATAAATTCCCAAAAAATCACTTACTTTTTCTACTCAGAATGAATATTCTATTCAAATTTAAGTTAATCTGCGAACTGTTTTAAAAATAGGCAGCTACAAATTTTTTTTGATTCGAAATATAGATTTATAAATTTTGATAAATCCCACAGACGATATTCAATACATAAAGATTAATTTTTCTTTTTTTAATTGCTGCGCTCTATCTCCGAATTCCCTTTATTCGTTTTGTGCCATTGTCAATAAATTTTGCATTTTCTTTCTGCCATTACAGAAATAAATTTGTTCATTCCACTTTGTCACTCATGTCGATATATTTTATACTTCATTTTGCCGTCATAATAAAAACTTCTTCATTAATTTTTGCTGCTCATGAATAAAATTCTTCAGTTTCTTAATGCCACTCATGTCAATATATTTTGCATATCCGTTTTGCCACTCATGGCATAAAATTCTTTAGTTCCGCTTTGCCACTCATATCAATTTATTTTATAAATCCGTTTTACCATCACAATGAACATTTCTTTGTTCCGTTTTGCCACTCATGGCATGAAATTCTTTAGTTCCTCTTTGCCACTCATGGCTTAAAGTTTTTAAGTTCCACTTTGCCACTCATGTCAATACTTTTTGCATTTCCAGTTTTGCCACTTATGACATAAAGTTCTTATGTTCCGTTTCCTATGAGATGAATAAATTCCTTATTTCTATAATTTTAATCTAATAATTTCATTTATTCTATTTGGTCATCATCAAGATAAAATTATTTTATCTGTTTTGAAACAAAACAATTCCTTTTCTACTCTAGTTGCGTTCATGGAATTAATTATTTTTTTTATCACACTCGAAACAGCTGATCAGAAGAGAAAATAAAGAATATTAAAAATTTTGTTAGCTTTGAGTTTCATCTATCATATTTGTTCTAAAAATTACAAATCTAACCATGTTATTTAAACATTTAAAGGAGAAATTTATATCCAATAAGAATGATTAGATATGAAAAAAAAAATCGTTTGATGATTAAATCTAAAAATATTTAAATTAATCACCATTTTTGCAGATGATACTTGAATTTAAATATAAAAATAGATAAAATATAAATTATATTTTTATGTTTTCTTAGGCAAACAAAATAAAATCCGAAATCTAAATGAATAATTTATGCAAATTACTTCAATTTATTTAATTAATTCATTTTATGAGATTCCCTTTATTTTCATTAAATTAATCTTTTAATGAAAGTATTTCAATTCTCAACTGTAGTCGAATTCATTAACTATAGTTTTTGAATTCCTCTGCTTGTTTTTATTTGGACTCTTCAAATTTTCATTAGACCGTTTACTTACTTTTAGCATTCGTCTCCATATTCCTCGCTGATGCAAATTATTATGTTAAAAATAATTTGTTAAAATAATGATCTAATTATACTTTTTCCATTTGTTTTATGTAACGATGTGCATTTTACAACAAATTTTTGACACGTTGAAAGTACTCTGAATATTTGAAGTGCACGAATACTTGAAATAAGTTGTGACATTTGGGATTTCATGAGCATTTTCACTTAATGTGGGTCACTTGCCGTTAAAACATATCTCTTAAATACAAATACAGGGTGTTTCATATTGAATGGGACAAAAAGAACAGCGCAGTGTGACTACCGTAATGGATTTATTCAGCCGAAACAAATTTATTCTGCAACTACAATTATACAAGTTTTATTTGGCAACAGGGAAAAATTATCGAATGACGAACTCGCCGCTAGAGGCGCTGTTAAACAAAATGTCGTCCATGCAGGAGAAAGCGTACTGCGTTTTCGAATATGCCAAAACCTCCTCCGTAACTGTTGAGCAAACACATTTTCGCACGAAATTTTGTAAAGAACCACCGCATCGGCATAATATAAGCAGGTGGGTGAAGCAGTTCCAGGATACCGGCTGTTTATGCAAGAACAAAAGCCCAGGACGAAAAGAAACAAAACCCGAAGTGGTTGAAATAATTCGTGATTGGTTTTCACGGAGTCCCTCAAAATCAACGCAACGTATAGGTGCAGAACTGGCTGTCCTTCACACAACGGTGTGGCGTGTTTTACGGAAGCGTCTGCAATTCAAGCCGTACAGATATCAGATGGTCCAGGCTTTAAAACCTAATGACAAACCGTTGCGTAATAATTTCTGTGTGAAATTTCAAGAATAGCTCGACGTGAATGGTTTCGAGAACACACTGGTGTTTACCGATGAAACCACGTTCCACTTATGTGGCAAAGTTAATCGCCCTAATTTGTGAATTTGGGGCAAGGAAAATGTCCATGGAACATTAGAACATCAGTGTGATTCTCCCAAAGTGAACGTTTTCTGCGCTTTATCAAACAGTTGAGTTTTTGGTCCATTTTTCTTTGCTGAAAAATCGATTAATGGGGACATTTACCAAGACATGCTGTCTGAGTGGTTACTCCCCCAGTTGGAGGAAGCTGTTCCTGATTCCATTTTGCAGCTAGATGGTGCTCCTCCACATTGGAATAAAAACGTACGTGAGTTCCTGAACGAACGTCTACCCCATCGCTGGATTGGCCGCACTGGGTCACAGGATTTGACATGTCTTCATTGGCGCCGAGATCACCAGATCTAACGCCCTATGATTTTTTTCTCTGGGGTTCCGTGAAAGGCAAGGTGTTTGTACGTCCATTTCCTCAAGACTTAGAGGAACTGAAGCAGCGGATAAATGCAGTGTTGAACTCCATCACAGGGGATATACTATCACGAGTGTGGCAGGAGCATGATTACCGTGTAGACATTTGTCGTGTCACCGGAGGGGCACATATTGAACACCTGTACAAACTTGAATAAATGTAATTTTGAGGTAAATTTGAATTTTCTAAATATATTAATTACAACGTTCACAATCATGTTTACTTTTTGTCCCATTCAGTATG
The DNA here is from genome assembly GCA_019974015.1 of Nephila pilipes. Classification (NCBI taxonomy): domain Eukaryota; kingdom Metazoa; phylum Arthropoda; class Arachnida; order Araneae; family Nephilidae; genus Nephila; species Nephila pilipes. Next base: position 11,619 of record BMAW01005049.1, read on the forward strand.
AAACACCCTGTATTTCGAAACATGCTGAAGAAAAAATAGCAATTAGCTAACTATCTATAACTAATGTTTCCAGTAACGGACACTGATACTCACTAAATACATACGCAGTTAAATTTTAAAATATTTAATAAAAAAACATCTATAAATTTGGCCGATTAAATCGACCCGAAACGAATTACAACTTCCTTGTACAAGAACAAACAAAGAAGTGCCAGATAGCTTATTAAAAGTAATATCGTTATGATGGAGAGCAGCTCCCTCTGGTGTTGAGGCAAGATGGTTACATTGGTTGCGGTATTTTCCACACATGCATAAACACAAATTGGGAAACATATCACTCTAGTTAATAATCTGTTACACTGAAGTATATAAGTCAGTATTAAATGCTAAAAGGAAATATGAAAACTTTATTGCAACGTACAATAATCAGGAATTGGCTTGCCTCCTAAAATCTATGGCAGAGATGACGATGCGTTAGAAAACTAGCGCTTTATGTTTTCCATTACAGAGCCGTCTAGTGGTTCATCGTTTGCTTTCCGCCTATGCATTGAGTGGTGAAAATTGCTTATTTAGATGTTTTATATAATCCCTTAAAATTTTCTTCAGGGGTTTCGAAACACTCTGTATAATTTTCCTGTTACTAATATTATATTCTTTAAAAAACTGATTTACTTCTAAAGTTTTTGATTATAGTAATATACTTGAATATAATTGCATAGTTGGAATTTCTTCCTTATATCCTACTTAGTTCTGTATTTTCTTGTTTCATAAATTTTTGTACCATCAATAGTTTTGAAATTTATATTATAATTATATTTATTAATATTTTATTTACGTTCATTAAAGTCTTCAAAATGTAAACTATTTTTATTGCTATATTATTAACAAATTTATTAGTATTATTATTACTCTTTCGCTAAGTAAATAGGGTGCTATTACGAAAAAAAAAAGGTCTTTTACTTAACTTGTACTTTTAACCAAATTCATGCTAGACAAAAAAACATTAAAAAACGAGACTCATGCTGCTGCTCAAGAAGTAAAAATGCGCCAAACGCCAGCAACCTATAGCTGTTTAGCGTGAAACCTTCTTTTTGGAATGCAGTGTCTCTGATTTCTGTAAATGCAAATCCATATTCCCGTAACCTTCGTTCACATTATTGTTATTTTTGTTGTTTCGCTGGAAAAATGATAAGTGAGCAACGCATTGTTGAGAAATTTAACATGAAACTTACAAAAACCACCACTGAAATTTCTAGTTTATTGAAAGAAGTGTATGAGAATGAAATGTTTATCGCGTGCCCGTGATTTTGAGGGTTTAACGTTTTTAAGATGACCAATAAGACATTGAAGAAGATTCACACCCGGATCGCCCACCCACGGGTGACACTATCGAGAAAATCAGTAATCTGGTTTGATCCGATCGTCGGTTAAGTATTCGTACGATTGCTGAGACTGTAGGAATTGACAAAGGATATGTAAGGCACATTGTTCCACCAAGACAATGCGCCGACTCATTCCCCATTGTGTGTCAAAGGATTTCTATACAAGTAAAACATTCAAGTGTTAGACCATCCGCTTTATTCGCCGGATCTTGAGTCATGCGACTTCTATCTGTTTCCTAAGGTGAAATCTGCATTAAGAGGAACTTGATTTGTACCGTTGAGGCTGTAAAAGAGAAAGCGGCACAAGGTCCTGAAGGAGCTGAGAGAAGACCTTGATTAATGTTTTGAATAATGGAAGGTTCGCATGGAGCGTTGCAAGGATAAAGGAGGGGTGTATATTGAAGGTGACAATAAGTAAATATGTATGACACCAAAAAATGTTTCACAGCGTCAATCTCGTTATTTAATAGCCACTCTTAGTATGTATTAATCATTTAAAATTTTTTTTTATCAAAAATCTGATAGTTTTATTTTCTTTTTAATAACTTTAATCTTAAAGTTCCATAACAATAACTTACTAAATGCCAAACACACACACACACACACACACACACACGCACACATAACACACACACACACACACACACACACACACACACACACACACACACACACACACACACACACACACACACACACACACACACACACACACACACATTTAGTTTAAAAATCCGCTCACCAAGAAAAAGTTTTCAAAATAAAACCGAATTTTGCATACATAAGTACAACGTTAATGTAAGTAAGCGATCACAAAACCGAAACAAAATTATCTTTTTTTGTTGGAAAAATTAGAAATGAATGAAGGGTTTAGTACCATGTTTGGTAACCTCTAGCATGAGTGCTTGATGTGATGCGGACGGGCTTTGAGGCATACAAGTCCCGTATAATGTCCCGCGACTTCTCGTTCAACAGTTGCTGTAAACTCACCTTTAGTTTCGACCAAACTCTGGCTATCCAACCTGCCATCCTAAATGATCGCAAACATGGTGGATTGGTGACAAGTCTAGGGATAGAGAAGACCAAGAATAGGAAAAAATTAGCGGAGCCTGTGAAACGCTTGCTGTGTGTGGGAGAGCCTTATTCTGTTGAAAAATGGCTCCTGGAAGCCCGTCCCTGAGTGGCAACATATGTGGCTGAAAAATGTCTCGAACGTACCCCTGGGCTATGATGGTGCCGTGGATCAATATCGTGGTGACGGTGTATTGTATGCGATGGCACCCAATACCACCACACCAGTTGTAGGAACGGTGCGCCACTGTACAACGAAGGCAGGATTGAGATGTTAACCACGGGGCTTCCCCACATGTACACGAATGTCAACACTACCCAAATTGAATCTGGATTCGTCGCTAAAGATGGCCTGATTCCACTCGGTTGCAGTTCAATCTCTTTGAGCGCGACACCACTCCAAATGGAGGCGACGGCGAGTGGGTATCATTGGCAGTGCATGTAATGGGCGCCGCGATAGCAATGTCTTACAGTCAGGTGCTTTGCAATGGCCCAGACTGACACAAAGGACCCGTAGTGAAGGTTCTACCTGTTTATGGATGGTAGACAATGAGACAATTGGCGCTATATGTGTGTGGCGTATAATGTGACGGTCTTCTCAATTATTAGTCTGGCGAGGGCGTCCTCCCACTTGTAACGGATCTCTTTCTTTTCCACTGATCTTATCAACTCCCCACAGTAAAGAAAGAACGGCATAGATGGTGAGCTACTCGCCAAGCTGATCACTCGCTTTCCATGATCTCTATGATTCTTGCACTCTCGAACTCCGAAAGCTGCTCAAATTTTCTTTGATGGCTTCACAATGCCATTTCTTGTTAAAAAGCGTCCCTCTGAAACAGATTAAATACACGCAAACAAGCCTTGCTTACCTGTTTTATAATCCAAAGGGAATGAAATTCAACGCTATTTGGTGGTATTACGCAATACGCAATCACGCTGCATTTCAAATCATTTACATATCTGCCTGACATATATATGTGTAGCAATCCCGGTCCGATCACCCATACATTTTGTAGACAGTGGGGTGATGGAGATTGTTCATCCCGAATCTACGATGGTTTGCTCTTACGCAAAAGGCTGGTTGTCTAGGGGGGTAATTTCGGATTCCATGTGTTGTTGTTGTTGAAGGAAAGGGCTCGCAGTAGCTTTACTTGTTTATTAGGAGAGATGATGAAGAGTGAAAAGTATTTACACTATGATATGAAAAGTTGACCAGTTCGTCTGATAAAGATAGATGGCTGCCTCATTTAACCCATATTGGCGCTGGAAGCTGGAACGCGCTCGGGCGTTTGAAGTTTACTTCCGACGCGGGTAGCGAAGGAGAAGAGAAGCGGAAAAGGTGGCGGAAGAGGAGAGTGAAAATGAAGTGTCACTTAGTTTTGTTCTGGAATAGGTGGCATTGCATGAGCTTATCACATGACTCCGATTCGTGGTGACATCTATTGAGTATCGGAGGAACTGGTTTTACAGTAGATTGAAAAAATAAAAATGAATTGTTTAATAATTAGATGGAAAATCCTACAGAGTTCAACCCCTCCAAATAAAGCTGGCCTCCAGCTATACTGGAATTTCCAAAACTTCACTAATTATACTTTATACTTTTCAAAATAACTAATAACACAATAATAGTAAAAAATGAATTTCAA
>BMAW01005050.1:0-11204 GCA_019974015.1 Nephila pilipes
TGTGTGTGTGTGTGTGTGTGTGTGTGTGTGTGTGTGTGTGTGTTAAGGTTTTTTTCTGGAAGCTGCTTCAAAGAACGCTGCACTGCTGAAATAACATTTGAATCTGCATAAAATTTTCCATCAAGGAGCTTCTCCTTCATCATCGGAAACAGCCAGAAATCGCATGGTATGAAATCTGGACCGTAAGGGGGATGTGGCATGATTTTAATATTACATTTACTAATATATTGCTAAAGAGAAGTAGCTACACCCATGCAGGAGAGCATTATCGTCATGTCACCAGTTCATGACGCTTTCTCGATATGTGTTGTCGTAAAATTTTCAAAACTGAAATATAATATTTACCATCCACATTAGTTTTGGGAGGCATAGCATGCTGATATATTACACCTTAATGATCAAAGGAAATGATCATCATGAACTTCCCAGCAGATCTGGGTTTTTGAATTATTTTTCGAAAGCGGAGAAGCCGGGAGTTTCTGTACACTTGTTGCGGACTTGGTCAGGGGATCAAAATGATGCACCCAAGTTTCATCACCTGTTATTACAGTCTTTAAGAAAGTCAAATCATTTTGAAGAATATGTTTTCATTCCCAACATTAACGAACTCTTGTTTGTATTTCTTCTTTAATTTTTTGATGAGACACCCATGTGGAACAAACAAGGCGAATCTTTAAAATGTTGCGTAGAATGCAAAATATCGACGTTTTCGAAATGTTAGTTGATGCCACTATCTCCTCATACGACATTCGCCGATTTTCTTGTAATATTGCCCACAAAGTGTAAACATTTCGATTATTCTCAACATTACACAGTCAGTCTGGTTTAGGAGTTTGTTCTGCAGGCAAATGTCCTTTTTTAAATCCCCATGCCATCTAAAAATTGTAGACTCACCTAAGTATAAAAAGATCGCCTGCACTTACACTTTTTAGTTTCATGGCGTTACTACTTAGTAAAAAAATACCTCTCAGTCTTTATAGCATGATCTTTGAATATAAGCTAATCATAATTTACTTAAAATGTTCTAAAAATTAAAAATTCATATTAAGTAAGTCAAAAGAGTCAAAAATTGAAGAGGAAATAATTCTGAATTTTTCACAGTTTTTTATTTTTCATGCCTTCCATTTATTTAAAATGCTAAAAAAATTTGTCAACAATAAATAAATTTTAAATTTTGCCTACTTATTTTGCGTAATATGTTTAATAATTCTGTGCCTGAAATAAGAATTGAGACAAATAGTTATATTTTTTAAAAATCCACAGAATTCTACATAGCTGTTTTTTTACCGACTTTTGCAGTGTCAGATAGAGAAATTATTTAAAACTATAAATACTATAAAACCAAACGTATGCACAGAATTGTAAGAAACACTTCTAAGAAATAGAGCAAAAAATTACTTAAAATATTAACATTTGTAGAATTTGTAAGAAATTTAAAATATTGGAATATTTTGAAAAACTTTAACAATCTAAAAATAATTGTTAGTATTTAAATTAACAGTATGAACAATTTAACTATGAAGTTTTTTTCTGAAATGCATATTTTATGTAAACTCAAAAATAGTGAATAAAAATTTTCTTATAAATAATTAATTTTTAAAGGAATTACTTGTAAAGTACTATGTCTCCTAAAACTAAATATGTTTCATTCTATTTGTTTTTAAAAATTCATTCTTCTTGCTGTTTAATTTGCTTTTATTTTTTTTTCCCTACAAAATACTTCGCGTTACTTTAACTGAGACACATTTGAACTTTTTTATAAATTAAAACAGATTATGTTTTTCATTTTCTATTTTATTATAGATTATAATCATCAAGACGTTAATATCTTAAAAATTAGGATTTTCTGTACGATATCTAAAACCATAACTGTTTTGTATTAATAAGAAACGATAAAATAAGCTATAAAATATGAATAAACTTAGATAAATTCTATCAGTTTCTCATAAATATCAATTTATTTTTCTAGAAAAAATTATTGTAATAAGGTTTTTGAATTAAAAAGGGTTCAATTAATGAACTTGATTAAATGAATAACCCTTTTTCATTATTAAACTTTTTCATATTACTTTGATCCTTCAAAGGGTAAAAAATGAATTTCCATTGTTTTCTTTTTAAATTTATTTCCGTTATTATCATTAATTGAATATATGGTTAACAGATCATCGTAAATAACATTTCAATGTCATAACAACAGAGATGACAAAAAGGCATCTTAATTGAAGATTAATTAGATTCCCTAAGGTCGATAAAACGCATTAATTTCTAAAAATTGTTGCTCAATCTTTTGGAATTATTAATACAATTGGCGATATATTTATAACGCATTTCCCTTTCAGCATTCATTACGTTATTAATGTCTCCAAAGGAGTATTGTGGTACTAACTCATAGTAACAGTAAAATTATAGTATTAAATACCACAAAGATGAAACTTTACAATCAAACAATGCTAAAATAATGGCACAATCGGTAACAATGCTAAAGCAACACAAATATGTGGAACAAAGCTAGAACAATGTTATAAGTAAAAATATATAAACAAACATAATTGAAACCGTCCTTAAACAATATAATGATGTGTATTATATGATTAGATTCTCCAACAATTAAATTTTATTAAATGCATATAAACAATAATAAAGATTTAAAATCCTCAAAGTTCTAAATGGAGTAACATTTTTATTGCGCATTGGCGCGTCAGAATGGCAAAACTTCGTTTTATTTTCCTACAACTTCTGAGGAAGTCTGTTGGAGTAACGATGGCCGTGAATGGGTTAATATAATAAAATAGCATAAGCTTGAAAGAAAAAAATTTAAATAATTCTCTAAATAATTTATGCATTGTCTTTTTTTATATTTAACATCAACTGTTACATTTTTTTTTTCAATACACAATCGAACAAACTACATTTGTATTACAATTGGAAGTAATTTATTCTGTGAGAGAGAGAGAAGGTATAAATAAATTACAATACAATCATTTGAAAAATATAAAGTATTCAATAATATTTTTACCTGAAAAACTTTATAAGTAATCAAATATAATAAAATGTGATATTGAGATACAAATAGGAATATATACAAAAGCATAAAAATAAATTTAACAAAAATATTTTCTATTGCATAATAACCTTCCTGTGAAGGTTATTGGTACTGATCAAAAAATAATTAAAGCTCTTATTTTTATAAAACATCACTTTAGTTAACTTTTATAAGTAGAACAACAAAAATAAATATATTCCAAAAAACAATCTTTTTGATGACATTCTATAAAAGAATGAATTAGAAAGCATTGTAATATTATTCATTTTCAACAACATCGTCTTCATCATACACAAACGAAACATGAATGAAATTCAATATAACAAATGGACATATAAAAATGATTCAAGATTATAAAACACTGAAATAATTCAGCTACTGTTCAAAACGTGAAAGAGAAAACAATGCTATAATTTCCAATTACTGTAAATTTCCTAGTCATTATCTGATCTTCCGAAGGCTAATATATTTTCATAACGAATTAAAAATATTCGCCTTCTAACAATTGGTCATCTTCAATAGCCTTCTTCAATTTTCTAACCGAGTCATCTGGTCCACTGCGATCGATCCATTTATGAGGTAACTCCGTAAAAGCTTCTAAAACAGATTTCGTGAAATAGTCTGACGAAGAACACACAAGGGTCATCTATTTTTCACAGTATATGCTTCTACAGTTTTCCTTTGTATTCATGTATTACTTATCATTCTGTGTCATATACCCTTGAAAATATGGAATTTTGAAATCGGAGATTAATCATTTAGAACAAGTCTGTATAGTGGTCTTAAAAAAATTAACTGAATTTAACGTAATAGAAAAGTGATTTGTTATATCACTGTTACTTGACGACATTTTAAAAAGTACTGAAGTAGGATAATAGCTTAAATTTAATATACTAACTAATGTATAACTGACTTCGACAGTGTTAAGCAAATAAAAAAAGAAGGTTTTTTTTTTCGATAAACATGAGCACAGATCTTCGAACTATTTGTTTGTTGAGATATATTTTTAAATTTCTGCCATAAAAAAGGTAAAGTTTTATTACAAGATAACCGTCAAAATACATAGTAAAATAATTAAATGTTGATGAGAGTTAAATTTGTATAAACGTAAAACTGAAAGGAAGTATTTAGTATCCTGTACGAAATTATTGTCAAAAATTTATGAAATAACTTTCAAAGAAGAAAAATATGTCCTGTGTTTCTCTGTGTGCAGGAAAAAAGGCAACTAACGTGTGTATTGAAATGACAAGACTTAAAAATAAGTTTCAGAGTTTTAATGTTTATTTTTAAATCCTTTGCCACGTTTATTTTAAGAACTATTTTGCCTTATATGTTTGCTTCTTTCACTTCTGGAAAAGGGATTAATAGAGTTTTCTAATTTTCATTATGGTCACATGGGGTCTCAAATCTTAAGCAATCAGTTAAACTGTAATAGGTAACTTTAAAATTTATTATACATGTAATTGAAAAAATATGACATTTAAGTCAAATATTATTTTGCACAGAAAACAAATATACCGAGGAGTAAACCAGCCGCTTAATATAATAGAAATAAACACAATCGCGTGATATATTTACCCTTTTAAATGCGAAAAGTCTAAATAAAAACATTTAATGAAGCTAGTATTTAAAGATGGACTAAAAGGTATAAAAATATTTTTAATGTAAAATAATGTATAATTTTACAAATGCTCTTGAGTTTTTGATTAAGATACCTTAGTAGTTATCGATAGATTAAGTACTATAACTACTAATATATATAATATCGAAAGAAGTACTAACGCCTCAATCTTTTATTCTCGCGAGCAAGCTTTTAACTCAATCGGACGTGGTAAAGGGCAAGACCTGGCCCCTAGGCTCAGCTTAAATCCGTCACTGCTTGAACATATCATAGTATTATATTGTCGATAGTGCTACATGTGTATACTAAAAATACGAGTATAATACGAGGTAAATTAATATTCGAGTACCAAAAGTAAAACCCGAACCACACACACTCTAAGCAAGTCATTTTGTTTAAGCATATTATGGCCATGAATTATCATTGTAGTTATAAGCGTATGCAAAATTTAGCTCGATCGAATAAGAGGAAGTGAATTAAAATGCGTATTAAAATTAAATGCGTATTGAATAAAAAAGACATATCTCTTACACACATGGGAACATATCAAGTTAAATAAAATAATATAAATAATGTTTTGGTCCTCTGGTTTTGAATTAGTTTTTATTTCTAGCATACAAGAATATTTTAACATTCTTCCATAGCATGTTGTATCTGAAAATGTTCTTAAAATTAGCGTATAATTATGTTCCTGAAGATTACTATAGGAAAAGAGGCAATATAAATTTTGAGTAAGAATCCATATACAATTTTTAATGTTATAATGTATTTTTTTAACATTAAGCTAACGATACTTAAACAGCCTTCACATTTGTATCATTTTCCAAAACCTGACTTTTAATAAACAATACATTTCATTTTTCAATCGTTAAAATACAACTAATTCTTTTTAAAACAAGTTTCCTTAATTATTTTGTTTGTATCTATCTAGTACGAAATCTATTTTAAACTCAAAGCTGTAATGTAAACCTTCTAAAATAAAGATCTGTAGTGAAATGTTGGCATATAAATAAAATGAAGAATAAATAAGGAACGAAAATCAAATTTTTGGAATAGCAAATAATATTCCACTTTTCAACGTTCAATAATAAAACTTCGTACCAAGAAGAATTGAATTCCTACGTATTATGAAGACCAAAGCTTTTTTAGGATATCTATGTAAATTTAAATATTATTAAAGATTCAAAAATAGCTATGAAGATAATAGGAACATAAAACAAAAACAAAAAAAATTCTCATTTTAAAGCATTATACGATTGATTGATAAAAATAAATTCAAACAATATTGAAAAAGTTTAGCGGTCGTTTAAATTATCTGTTTCATATAATTCTACGAAAATATGTTTATTTTCTTAAGAAAATAATTCTGTTAAGCCTAGTTTGATTTAACGAACGGAGCTTTCAGCACTTTCTTAAGTTCCTTTCCAAAAAGAACTGTGGCAATTTGAAAAATTGTCAGCTTTGTTAGAATAATCAGATTAACATACATTTCGAATAACGTAAATCCACCAACATCTCACGTAACGACAAACATTCATTTATTTGATACTTCCTGTATATTTGTTTCTTGCAAGATAGGCATTTTCTATCTCACTCTTCATCCGTATATTGAACTGTAATGTGATGCTCAACAGAACAGATAACTCTCTTAGAATAATCCACTACTCACTCGGATCAGAGACATTCCGCTCATTTGATATATTTAATTCCATTCTCTTTTGCGCTACTGAATAGCATTCTTATTTCTCGAAAGATATTACGTGAATTAAAACAAGAGCATTCAAATTAATATTATTTAACTGTCAATGAGGACGACCACTCAAAGAATACTTCGCTGCTTCCATTTTTTTATCAATTTATATTCATAAACACAATCACATAAGCAAAATCGATCATTTACAAGAAGTTACATTATATCTATCACTTTCAAAGAAAAACTCGAACTGTGGAATTATTTCTATTTACCAATTATTTTCTGCAAACCAGTTACGGAGACAATTATAGCAAACGACTTATTTACACAAGTATAATGTATTCGATCATTTAAAAAAACAACAGCTTCGAAGATAAGCTCGAACTGTGGAAATATTACTTTATTTACCGTTCCATTTTATATATCAATTACAGAAACAGTTATAGCAAACGATTTATTTACACAAATATAATATATTCCATCCTTTACAAAATGTTCAGCATACCATTTTCAAAGACAAACTCGAACTGTTAGAATTATTAGTATTTAACAATTCTATTTTACATACCAGTTACGGAAAGGTTATGAAAAGTGATTTATTTAAACAAACATAAAATGTAATAACATTACCAAGTGATTTATAAAATTAATCCTCCAAAACCTATTTTAAGTTACTAATATTTAGAATTAATATTTATTAGCAACGCTATCTGTACTGGAGTCTTGAGTTTCAGCAAGGAGTTTGATGAAACTAAATATTGCGATAGGTTTAATTATATTTGCTTTCTTCTACATGGGGTGAATAAATTTTGGATTCATTTTCTCCTCGTAAATTCCTATTTGTTTGTTAGTTAATTGTTTATTAATTGTTCGCTATAAAACGTCAATTGTGTTTTATTCATTTATTATTTAAAATAGTTTATCTCAGTGAAAATGTTATCATTGAATATAAATAATAAAATGAGTACAAGCAAAATTACAAATTATATACACCCAGAAGAAATCAAGCCATAATTACTAAACTGAGTATCTATGTAGTGAATGTAACATAAGTAAATGATAATTTTCTGACATCAATGGAACACAGGAAGTGTGCTACATGTTTATGAGATTTCCAGAAGGGACCGTTTAAAACCACTAGCGTTCAGACCGTAAGGAAATTCGAAAGAACTGCGTGCTTTAATACACAATATTGTGACTACAGATGCTTCAGAGCGTTTGTCTGAGACACTCTATCGGTCTTTAGAAACACTTTGATGGCTTAAAATTACGTTGAAGGCATTTTAACGCTAGTTGTACTATCTATGTATCAAGTCATATAGGTGTCATTTATCAGCATTTGGGTTGGGACACTGTGCATCAATGTTATGGCTTGTGTATCTGCCACATGTGAGTTTACTTTTAATTAATGTGTAACGTTTTTCATGCTATAATTACTTTATATAAGAATCCATTAATTCTAGGTTCATAATTATTGCCTTATCTTTTTATCTTATCTTCTACACACATCTTAGTGTTTTTCGGGATTATGTTGTTTTTCTTCCCAGGCATATTTGTTTCTGCGACTGAATATATTAAAGCGTACTGTCCTAAATACATAAGTGTACTTTCTAAGTACACCACTTAATATCACTTCATTTTTATATCAAGATTAGCAAAAACCATTTTCCCTTTTTTTATATAAGATAAATTCGAACAAAAACTATTTTTTCACGTGAATCAAAAGTCGACTGCCAGTTCCAAGCTTTCATTTTAGAAGAGATTGTAAATGCAAATTTCTTTCACAATATCTAAACAGAAACACCATTAGTTATATTGTTTACTACTAGTTCCTTTCTAAAAATGTACAACATTCTGTGTATCTATGCTTCATATGAACTTATACCAATGTTTTTCTTATTATTATACACATTTTGAAGGATTTCAAAATGCCATAAATTCTATAAAAAACAAATGTAACAGACTACCATGAATTTGTTTGTTCAAAAATATATATGAAACAGAAATGCATTCTATTTCTTAAGTCTCCTATATCTTTTTATATATTTGAAAAATCCATAGAACCAGTGCTATTTTGATTTTTACCACTTCAAACGTTGTAATGCATAAAAGTCAATATGGCACTAAGTTAGAAACCTTTATTTGCTGTTTATATGTCAAAGACGATGTTAAATTCTTTGTGTATGTTTTGTATCACAAAGTAATATATGTTACGTTTCTGAAGTTTTTTTTTTTTTTTTTTTTTTTTTTTTTTTTTTCGGGAAATTAGTATGTACTTGAATTCTCTACTCTAAACTATTGTACTTAACAATATAAAGATTTTTTTAATGTCTGACTGTAACCTTAAAAAAAATTTCTATAACGAAAGTGAATAAAAGTTAACTGGAACACACACACAAACATTAAATGAATTATATTGCTTTTTTTTTTTCATTTCTAAGAATTTGCATTAAATCGAGAACTTCTGTTTCTGGAGTTTTTATCAAATTGTACGCTCTCGGTATATTTAAAGTAATTTTAAGCGACATAGAAAAAATTCGTTACGATTGTGAAATATTTATCTATCTATAATTTTCATTTTTTAATGTTCTTAAAAATCCTTTGTTCTATTGCTGTTCAAACTATGAATCTTTTCGAATTAACAAAATCATTTGAAGAAACGTAATTTATTGGACGGTTATCTATTACCAGGATTTCCTTAAGGCAATGCAACAAAAGTTTCTGCACGTCAAAGGACATTAAAACACACAGGTATAATTGTTGATTTATTGGAGATTCGAACGTATTATACACGCAAATAACTTCATTCCGTTTAGTTCTGTTCTATTTTTATAAAATGCAGTTACAGGAGGTAGAGATAGCAAACTTTTTTTCTGGTAACAAAAATAGTTAACAACAATTTTACGAAAAATATAAAACCAAACCGAACGATACTATTTACCAAACGACATTTTAGGAAAGTAATTATTAATAAAAACTCAACTATTCCAGATGGCGTTATCTTCTTTGACGTCATCAGAGGGATTGAAGTGTCATCTAGTGAAATGTAAAGAAATAACAACTGATTGAGGGATTGTTTATTAACGTAGCACTTAGAAGCAACACGAGGGCTGTTGGCGACTGATCTCGTAATTTTAAACCTCAACGAGTGACGAGGACAACACCTAAGCTGACACTTCCCTCTCTACACTTCAACACCATGCGCACGGTAGGACTCAAGACTTCGACTGATTTAACGTGCATCAGCCCGACAACACAGAAGGTCTTTAGTGGCATCCAGGTTAGAGCTCACAACTCGACAAAAATAACGCCGGCCGCGAATTCGCGATCATCACTACAAAGTCACATTGGCCACAATATAACAAACGAACAGTATTCTTTAGAAAATAGTTTCGGTTCGATATCAATTTATGGCGTTTAAATACTATTCTAGGGCTATTGGTAACAGTCCTTATTATTTAGAGCCAAAGTTATATGACGAGTATAATACCTGAGCTACTGCGTCAATTTACTAATTTTTAGTATTGATGTAAGCCTTACTTCAAATCCCCTTCTGATTTCAGTTATATCTTTTTCTATATTAATAATACCTATAATTTAAGAAATCCCTATAATCCCTTTGAAATAAATATTGTCATATTAAAATATTTACTTTTCAAGCAATTAAGAGGCGTTGTCAGTAATGTTATCAAATATATTTATGTTTCAAATCTTTAAATTAAAAAAAAATTCACACTACTCATTTCAAATCCAATGTTAGGGAGGATACATTGATAAATTATTTTAAAGGAATATTTTAAAATTATGCTTAATTCAGCAATGTACAAGTCATTCAAATGTTTTTTTCATCGTTTCTATTTATTCACAATGCTACTGATTTAAATAAATCTGCATTTTGGAATATTTTATTTATACTTTCATTAATCCTATAACCTTCATTGATACAAACCCGTGTATAATACATGAAATTTTCATTAATATGTGTGATGTAACTGCCTCATGAATGATGAATCGATTTTCTAATGCCATTAACAGAATTATGTTTGTAATGCTTAGCTTTAAATGCCAAACATCATTCGGATCTGATTTTTGAATTCAAGAATTTATTTTTTTTCCTCTTGTAATTCGCGAACAAAATGGAGACATTAGGTACAGATTGAAACAAATAATATTTTTTATATATTTACAAGATAATATAATATTAAAAAGTACATACACATATATTTATTATGATTATCTTATAAAATACCACAAAATCGAATGATTTTTGAACACCTGTGTAATTATTTTAAAAGAATATTTTAATTTTTAAATACTCAAAAATTGTAATGTAAGTTTAAGATGTTCCTTACATATAAAAAATTAATTAATCTGCACCGAGTGACTGCGGTAGCCAAGTAGTCCTGGTGAGCTCGAGGCCGGTGATATTTCCGTCGAGACGTAGGTTCGAGTCCTGATTCCACTAAGGACGGGACTCATGTACATTAAATCTGTTTATGCTCCAAGTGCTTAAGAAGACCTGAAGTGGAAGTTTTAAGAGAAGGAATGGAACTCAGATGTCGTCTTCGTCACTTAACCATGGCTTAAAATTCCCAAGTCTATCACCATTTGCCTTTTCGTTGCATCCTAGAGCGATTTTTAAATAAACAATCATGCTCAGTTTCAAAAGTTATAAAAAATAATTTAACAAAACAACTAATATTCTAACGGCTAATACATCTATTGTACTCTGCACCAATAATATTGATTTTACTGATTGTGTGTGTGTGTGTGTGTGTGTGAGTGTGTGAGTGTGTGAGTTAGAGAGTCAGAGAGAGAGTGTGAAAGAGTGTGTGTGTCTGAGATAG
>BMAW01005057.1:0-49342 GCA_019974015.1 Nephila pilipes
GTTTTTTCCAAGTGGGTGCCGCGATTGCTTTCGATGGAACAAAAACAGCAACGAGTCGATGATTCAGAAAGCTGTTTATCGCTATTTACTCGCAACAAAAAAGATATCTTGCGAAAAAAAAAAAAATAGGGAAAAAAAAAAGATTTGGAAAAGCGTTGGAACGATTGTATCACCCTAAAAGGTGATTAACAAAAGGTGTTATGTTGATGAATAAAAAAAAATTTTGCAAAAAAAAATGTTGTTTTCAATGTTAGACTCGGGAGTTATTGATCGATGTGTTACATAGTGAATATTGGATCGTGTAGAAGAGAGCATCAAATTTTTTATAATATTTGAGACTCGGGTAAAATCAATGCATGAATACAACTTAAGGGACAAGCGAAGAGAAAAATAACAATATTTTTTTAATTTTCTGTTACCGTTGGAGTTCTTCTATGAACATACGGCCACGGTAGCTTAGTGGTCATGGTCACGAACTCGGGGCCGGTATTGTTTTCGTCGAGTCGTGTGTTAGAGTCTGATAAACCTGAAGACCCATAATGTAGTGGGGCCAATGTAAGTTAAAAATATATTGAGGCTCCAAATCTTCCTGTTGGAAAGATGTGAAAGTTTGGAGAGGGAGGTGCTAGCTCAGGTGTCATCCTTGTCATTTAATCGAAGCTCAGAATAAAAATGAGCCTGCTGCCAATAGCATTGGTGATGCTTCTTAGTGTGACGTTAATAAAACAATCAATCAAATCTAATATGAATATACAAATTTAGATTCAGGGCTATATCCTTAACTGGAAAGTGTAGCTGCGATGTCTGGAATTTCGAAATATAAATAGCGTTAAATTGTTTTTTGTTTGAATAAGACACAAATAGGTTTTGAGAAAAAATGTTAAAAAAATTACATTTTCGGAATACGTATGAAAAACAATATATAATGTGAATTCTATTTTTAAAAAATAAATAGAATAATATTGAAAATAAATATAACTAAAAAGTATTACTCTACATTCATCATTTATTTCAAAATATGAAAGATTAAGTTGGAAAAACTAGTAATTTTTTTTCCAAAGCCAATCATTTTAACTGATTTTGGTACAAATAGGTACATGCACGAAATCTGTTTCTGGGTATTTCTAGTTTTAAATAACCAATCAAAACAATAATAAGCAATATCACGTTTGAGGCACAGTATTCGTTGTATATTTAATCTGTTTCTCATTTCAATAATAAGGCACACAGTCTTTATAAATCTCTTACGTAAAAAAAAAATTGTTGTTGAATAACATGTTCAGAAATAAGTACATAATTAAAACATTGAAATCAGATATACAAAAGATCTAAAATTCAAGGATAAAACGTGTGGCATTCGTGAGAAAACTTAATTCAAAAGCATCTGTTAAGCTAAAAATTATTTGTCAACGTGCACTGATAACAAAATACGTGAGAACGTACAATAAAGATCTTAAACCATGATATAAACAGTGTTGTACCAAAATAAATACCTTAAAAATAAACTTTTGTCTAAATTTTCCTTGGTAACGCAGAAAGCAAACTTTCTTTAGTAGGCACTAAACATTGCATGTCTAAACATCGTGTTTACTGCTTATCAAGCAAGTTGTCACTCGCATTCAAGCAATTAGTTAGCATTCAGTTAGAATTTCAAATATCTATCAACGTACACAAAGCAAGATGATGAAAGAGCACATTTTTCTAAGAAAAACTAAAATAACTTTTCCAGGCTCAGTGTTCTTTATTTCTCGCAGGTCAGTTTTTGGATTTTATAAAATGCGAAAAAAATTTTTTTTTTAATGATGATGGTTCAAAAAGTACTCATGTTAGGAATTATATTTGATTGATTTGGTTTATTATAGTCGCGATTAGAAGCAACATGAGGCTATATTGGCGACAAACCTCATAATTTTGAGCCTCAGTCAAGTGACAAGGACGACACCTGATCAAGTACATCAATTTTTCGCCACCGGGAATGACAGAATAGTCCCACTGTAGCTCATGTATGTCGTAAAAGGCGACTAAAATGGGTATCCAGCATCTGGGGGTATAGCCGGGCATCTTGCCACTGGAGATTATATCAGGGGACCTTAGGGACTTGCCTTCTTCAGGTAAGTACGGGCATCATGACCCCGAGGCACTTTAGTGATCTTTTTCTTTCCCATGGGGTTTACTGTCTTTGGTAAACATGGGTGACGCACTCCCGGGATACCCTAGCGATCCTTCTCTATTTTCGACCCTCCTTCTTGTCAACTATTTTTTATCTTTTTTTCACTCACTCACTCACATCAGTTTTCCACAATAAATTTAATGTGCTTTATGCTTCAATAAAATTAGTGAGTTTCATCTATGCTACATGTTGATCTTTAGGTGCATCAGGACCTGAACCCTAGACTCGACTGAAACAACGTCTGCGAAAGCTCGCTAACATGTCCAATCGACTACCGCGGACGCATTAGGAATGGGAATGTGGTAATTTACTGTAGTATTGTCCAATGATCAGTGTTTTTTTTTTTTTCTATGAAGTCCTTTATATGATTGGTTCGGTAGGTTTTATTAACGTCGCACTTAAAGCAACACGAGGGCTATTGTCGATAGACCTCACAATTTTGAATCTCAGTGAAGTGACGAGGATGACACCTAAGATAGATCCTCATTTCCTAATTTCCCCACCACACCAACGGGAGGACTTTGAGCCTCGATAGATTTAACGTGCAACAGCCCCTGTTACATGGCGAGTCTTTAGCGACATCAAGTCTCGAACCTACGATTCGACGAAAATTTCCGGCCTCGAGTCCGTGACCATGATCACTAGGCTGCCGCGGCCCTAATATATGATGCTCTTCGCGTCCTCCAAAAATCATCACCATAATTTTTCCGGTCGAAGAGACTGTCTTCATCTTCCTTGGAGTAGATTCACTCGAAACAACTCAATATTTTGATTCTAGTGTTTTATAAAGTATCCTGGTCTCATGGGAAGTGACAACTCCACGCAAAATGATGACTACAACTCTTCCAGGTAAGAACCAAAACTAACCTATGAATCAGTGCCAAATTTATTTTGGCGTCCTTTAACTGATGGAAACACATGGTAACACTAACTACCCTGAGCAACTCCATCTGTCTTCAAAAATAAGTACTTTTACAACTTCCTTCGTAAAAATGTACAGTTTAATGCCACTGAGAACTTAAAATACCTTAATTTTTATTTCTGTTTGATAATATTAAGTAATTCTAGCCGTTTTGTGATTTCTTTGAGTGGAAAAAACTATTTGCTCTAGATTTTAGGATATTTTATTAATTAAATTTTTTATTAAGGTTTCAAGTATCTGCAGCTATTTCAAATGCAATTTTATACCCGAATTGAAAACAAAAAGGAAGAAATTGTTTCGTAGAATTTTATTTTAAAGGAGAAAATGGTAGTGTAATTTTATACTTAACGTTCGAAAATTTCAAATAAAAAAAACTCACGAGTTTTGATAAATTAAATGTTACTAAAGCATCTGACTGAAAACTTTTAAAAAATGCTGTTTTTTGAGTAGTACTTCACAGAAATATATGCATGATGGAAGTAGGGAAAATATTTAAACAAAGGAATCCGAGCTATCTATTGGGTGTTGAGAAGAAATTTTTTTTGATTAAATTACTTTCTACTTTTTCTACAAAAGAGAGCCAATAATTCACAAGAAACTATACTTAAGTGAAGACATATTGTAAAGTATCAGATTTCAAAAGATATCAGATTCAATTTCAATTCCAGGTAAAATATCATTCCAATATTAAACTAATGAAATCGATTGTAAATGATTTACAAAAGAGTTCATCCATTTCAAACTGTGATACCATTACACTGAGAAATTAAAGGGCCAAAAAATATCTTTGATAGATTTGTAAAGTTTTGATTCAACAAGGAATAGCTGTATGCATAAATTTAATATTTATATTTGTGATACGTGTTAGAAAAATAATGCTAATATTTATAAATATTTGAAAATAATACAAAATTTTTGAATGCCCTTGCCTATATTTAAAAAAGAAAATTCCTCATAATTGCAAAACTTATTTACCGAAGGAATTAATAGTGATCTCCTACAAATGAATAAAGAGCTCTTTCGAGATAAAAAAAATAGATAATCACTAGATGGGAGAGAAAAAGATACCAAAAGCAGAAACCAAAATAAAACCTATGACGTTTTAGGAAAAGTGATCTTACATTATTTTAAATCCCAGTAGCTCTTTAATTTATGCCCGTAAAATATGTTTTTCCCATGCCTAAATAAAGCTTCCCCTTTTTATATTCTCAATTTTGACAGTTTTGCAAGGATCGTGAATTCTTTATTATGATTCATGACTCGTGTGTTATTTTCAGACATTGAGTTAACTCAAAAACAGCTTGAATTTGAGAACTGAAAAATGAGGTGATCTAATGTATATGCTTTTGGAGGAATTTTAACGATATTGCTCTATTTCAAGCTCACTATCAATTATTCTAAAGGGTCTCATATTCATATGAAGATTAGGAAAATGAAGATCTACGGCAATAAAAATTTTCTCTGACGTCAAAAATAGAGGCTATGTCATCTTCTAAAGTTGCGAATGAAGACGCGGAGTCTTGAACATATTTACTACTTGTTTTAGAAAACAAGCTTTTAAATTTTGTGGGAGTACTTTTGGATAATTCTTCACTCCCCCGGATATGCTCATTATATGAAAAATGATTATGGTTATGGATTTCAAGTTTAAAGGAACGATGTAAAATGTATTGTTATAACTTTAATTGCGAAGATAGGGGAGTGTGGGTTCTTAAGTACAGATTTAAATTACTCTACAGATACATTTACATCTATATTTCTCGAAATGAGGAAAATTGATATTATTGTTCCTTAACATTTTGTTTACTATATGAAAAGTGATTATTGTTATAGGTTTCAAGTTTATATAATGGGACAATGTAAAATACATTGGTATAGTTTTAGTTGTGAAGATGGGGCTTTTAAGAACAGATTTATGGTACTCTTCAAACACACTTCCATCAATGTTTCCCAAAATGTGGAAAATTGATATTATTGAACCTTAATTTTGTATTTCCATTGCGCAAAAACATTTCGCATGTTCATTATGCATTTCTGAACAGAAATTGTAATTATTAAATACTTTTGTAATAATCGTAAGTCCTCTCGTAGGCGTGATGAGGAAGTTAGGAGAGGGGGTTCCAGCTCAGGTGTCATCCTCGTCACTTAACCGAGGTTCAAAATTACGAGGTCCGTCGCCAATATCCCTCGTGTTGCTTCTAGAGCGACGTTAATAAAAACTAAATTAAACTAAAACTTGTAATCATCGAAAAAAAAAAACTCAACAGTGCAATAAAATCAGAATCAGTTAACTTTTCATGCTATGGTTTACTGTTAAAATTGGATAAAAGAAAAGTACACTAGTGATACGTTTTGTATGGAATTCTCTTTAAGAAAAGCATTTCAGTGTAGGTTCATCAATTATTTTTTGTGCGTTAGAGTAATTTTTTTTAATATTAACTAAATGATATACGATCAAAACTTCAGTACAGCGAAATTTCTTACTTAAAGAAGTACATTAAAAAGTCAGTATTAGTTAATTTTTGGGTACGATAATTTGTTTTTAAAACAGAAAAATTTGCAGTCATACATCATAGATTTAATTTCCTGAAAGATTATCATTCCCTAGTTAGCATATGTATATATTTTCATGACAGAGTCTGTTTCATACTTTGCCATTGTCAATAAAATGTATGCGAACGGCATTTCATCGAAAAATAAATTTCCAGAGAGATGAAAGTATGAAAATCAGTGTCAGTTTTAGTTTTTGAGTATCATAATTTAATTCTAAAATTGAAAAAAATTAGGAATATATTTTAGATTTAATTCACTTAAAGAAAATCGCCCTGCATAATTTCGTCAAATTTTCTTACGTTCAAATGCTTTATTTCATATTAAAATTTAATACTTCAAATTGTTTCACTTGATAAGATTTGTTTAAATGTCTTATTGACAAAACCCAAAAAGGTGTTGCAAAAAAAAATTGCAAAATACATGTGATTATTGAAATATTCGCATAATCTAAATACTAATTTTACTTTTTTCTGCAAGATTATCATTCCCTAATTAGCATATATATATATATATATATATATATATATATATATATATATATATATCACGATAGAGTCCGCTTCATTCTTTTTTCGTTGTTAATGAAACATATGTGATCAGCATTTCACTGGTAAAAAAGTTTCCAATAAAATGAAAATATAAAAAGCTGAGTCAGTTTAATTTTTAAGTTCATTAATTTATTTTTAAAATTGAAAAAATTATGCTGTCATACATTTTAGATTTAATTCACTTAGAAAATATCAGCCCCCGATAATTTCGTCAAATGTTTTCATGTTCAAATATTTTGTTTCATGTTAAAATTTAATTCTTCACATTTTTTTCATATGATTAATTTTTTTTTCTATTTCGTATTAATAACAAAGCGCTGAAAGCAATTACAAAAAAAAATATTTGTGACAAATGAAATACTCGCATAATCTAAATACTAATTTTAACTAATTAGTTGTTCGATAAAATATGCATCATGGTAGTGTTAGACACGAATGTATTACTGCACAAACACCCTAAATATTTAACAGAGAGACAAAACACTAACCATAAATTGCTCTTTTGAACAATTGCATATTACTATCATAATATAAATAGGCAAACGGGGGAGGCAATATTTATCACGAGATAAGAGCACTCTGTTAATGAAAAAGCTTAATCTCTAAATGACTTGTTATCTTACAGTTAAAATTAGCTTGAAACCGTCGAAAAATTTGTTTACTACTCTTACAGTTAATTTGAAGTTAAGTACGAAAATGTTCTAGAAGCGCTTAATACATCCTTTTACTCACAGGAAATAGTAAATAAATTTTTACAAAAACACATATTTATTTCTAATATCACAATTACAACATCCGGGTTTATTAAGTTACGATAAAAGACAGCTTTTTTGTGAGCATGAAATTCTATATACTAGTAATTCCAAACGGAAATTCAAAAGAAATGAGAGGGTAAATTTTGACAGAAAACATGAAGTAAGCAATTCTATGTTCATTATTATAGGTACATTTCAAACAAAAGAAAATGTTTTCATTTTTATACTAAAATTCCTTTCATTTAATTTCAGACATTATATATATATATAAACACATCAATCAATAACTCCCGAGACTAACCCAGAGATGGCGCTCATGATAAACCAAGAGTCTCTAGAGTGCAACCTTTGCGAAACGTGTCAAAATTTTAAGTCATGACCAGAACAGCTGAGTTATCGAGGTTGAGATAAGAATCGTTGTAGTTTGTTTAAAATGGAAAACCGGGTTCGTGTTCTGATAAACATTGTTTTTTTAATGGGTAAAACACCGTGAACAAACAATGGATTGAAAATGTTACCCAGGACTCTTCCATCAAAAGCAACGATTTGTCGGTGGTTTGCGAGTTTAAACTTGTCAACCGACACAAATGACGGAACGTCTGTATGACTAAGGCCGTTACACCGGAAAATGTGAGTGAGTGACAAAATTATAAGAAAGATCATAAGATGAAGCTCCTTGAGATTGCTGAGATGACACAGATATGAGAAGTGTTTTGAAGTGAAAAGGTTTTTGGAGAATTAGTGAAAAAGGTTTTTTCCAAGTGGGTGCCGCGATTGCTTTCCATGGAACAAAAACGAGTCGATGATTCAGAAAGCTGTTTATCGCTATTTACTCGCAACAAAAAAGATTTCTTGCAGAAAAAAGAAAAAAAAAAAAAAAAGATTTGGAAAAGCGTTGGAACGATTGTATCACCCTAAAAGGTGATTAACAAAAGGTGTTATGTTGATGAATAAAAAAAAATTTTGCAAAAAAAATGTTGTTTTCAATGTTAGACTCGGGAGTTATTGATCGATGTGTTATATATATATATATATATACACTATGGTATTCCTTCTATCTTATTTCTTTATTCTTATAAATTCTCAGCCCCATGTCAAAACTCTTCCATTTGACATGGTCAACAACATATCACTTATTTATCTATACAGTATTTCTAGAGTAATTTATTATATTTTAAAAAAAATCACACACAGACTTTTACATAGCGACATTCATCTTTTTCCTAGCTTCTCATTTGGGACTAAAAAGTCAGACTTTTTCCCCAATCAGTATACTAATTTGCCTTTTTCTGCCAACTTTCTTTGGAGCAGAAAGTGATTTAAGTTTTTCAACTATTGATATGGAAAATTCGTTCCTGTGATAATTTGTTCAAACTTTTTTTTAGGTTATATTTTTTTTTTCTGTGCTGAAAAAAAGGTGTTTACCACAAATATCTCGAATTATTTAAATTGAACAAATTTATTAAGAAAATGCTTTTTGTGTCATCTGTACAATTTTTCTAAAAAAAAAAAGTATGTTTTTTGTTAAATACTTATAAACCATATAAAAAATCCTTACTTATTACATGCTTTAAATGTCTCGTACTTAATCATGTTGTAGGAAATAAAACTTGTTTTCTTCTTATATTTGGTTGATAAAACTGAGATTTGGAATGAATTAATTCGAGAACTTTCCTCCTTTTTTAAACGTTGATTCTGGTATAAAAAAGTTCGAGCGGATAAAAATCTTAAAAGACATATTTTGCTTATGTATTAACAATTTTGAGGATTAGTAAAGTATCTATAAAACTAACCCTATTGAAAATTAAATTGATAAAACTTATCTAATTGAGTCTTCTACATTATTTATGCACAACAATTTCTATTGGGTTCCATTTATTAAGGATGACAGTGTTCATAATATAATTCAGAATTATTTATAATATTTGAAGATTAAAAAAATGATTGCATTTTTTATTAACATCCCAATGAGAAACCTCGGACAAGCAACGAAGGTTACATCTGAACTAGCACCTCCTTCTCCAAACTTCTACACCACGCCAAGGGGAGGACTTAGGACCACAACCATATTTAATGGGCATCAGCAAAAACATGGCGAATATTTATTGGTATCAGGGCTCGAACCCTTGACCCGAAGAAAACAGGCCCCGTCATGAATCCGTGGCCATGGACACTAGGATACCGCAACCAATTTTAAAAAAGAATTTTTAAATTTAACTGTGTTTCGAAGGAAAATATTGAGCCTATTTTAGAAATCGATTTGTAACATTTAAGATTAATTTAAAAAAAGGATAATCATAACTTTAAAACTCTCATATGTAAACTGTCTAGTTGTGTGTTTGGCTAACTCACTTCTAACTCACTATTCTACGCATAAGTAAGGAGTCACCAGCATCATATAAGGAAATATCGATTTATTTGCATAGTAAAAGAATGATGACACGGGAAAAGGAACATGCATTACTTCAGGCGTTTTCTTCTACATAAAAGACTGTTGAGTAACGGACAATGCATACATCACATGGCGGTAGCTTTTAGCTTTGTATATGCGGAAAAAGGAAAGTGTTCAAGAAACATTGAGAGAGGCTTGTTTTTCGAAAGAGAATGCTTAAAGAAAACTGTATGTACATACCGCGTATAATAGCATGCAAGTTTAAAGAAAAACTTTTTAAAGTAAGTATCATAATTTTATTTAAATTCTCTTTTTCATCCCTTTTTAGCAAATATTTTACCTTATTATTTTAAAATGGGAAATATATGTAATATTACAAATTTATTATATTTTATTCTTACTTTTCCAATCTGTGTCTGTAGAGAAATGCGGAAATCTTAGTTGTTCCAGAAAAAAAATACCATAAAATTTATATGTAATTTTTATTATATATCATGTTCAAATTACATACTGCATTTACATAAAGTTTTTATAGTATATTTATTTGTACGTGAATTAGTGCCCGCGGTAAAAATAAGCTATTAAATATGCAAAATTGTATACATATATCAGGGAGAAAGATAATTATTTATAATAGCTTGGTTAGAAAAGAGAGAAAAAGGTCCTTTTTTTTAAATATTTTTTTTTTCTCGAAAAAGTATCGATTTGGATTGATGTAGTTAATAGAAGCCATATACGAGGTGTGAGTATTAAATAACGAGGCAGACGCTGCTACAGAAGAAGTAAGCCAGCGATCAACAGCTGTTTAGCGCGAAGCCTTCTCTTTCAAATGCAGTGTCTCTTCGTTTTGTAGACAAATCTGTAACCTTCATTCGAAATAAATTTTTTTGTTTCGCTGGAAAAATGAAAAATGAGCAACGAATTGTTGTGAAATATTACATGAAACTTGGAAAAACCGCTACTGAAACTTGTAATTTAATGAAAGAAGTGTATGGTAATGAATGTTTACCACGTGTTTTTGAGTGGTTTAAGCGTTTTCAAGATGGCTGAGAAGACGTTGAAAATTATTCACACTCAGGTTACCCTTCCACGTCAAAAACGGATGACAACATCGAAAAAATCGGTAATCTGGTTCGATCTGACCGTCGGTTAAGAATTCTTGCAATTGCTGGGACTGTAGGAATCGACAAAGAAGCCGTATGGCAAACTTTTCCACCAAGACCATGCTCCGGCTCATTCCACATTGTCTGTCAAGAAGTTTCTAGCCAAGTACAGCATCCCATGGTCAGACCATCCTCCTTATTCGCTCGATCTTGAGCCATTTGACTTCTGTTTCCTAAGGTGAAATCTGTATTAAAAGAAACAAGATTTGGGTTCGTTGAAGCTGTGAAAGAGAAACTGCACACGTCCTGAAGGAGCTGACAGAAGATGACTTCCAGCACTGTTTCGAACACTGGAAGATTTGTATGGAGTGTTGTAGGGATAGAGGAAGGGTGTATATTGAAGGTAATATTAAGTAAATATGCATGGCATCAAAACAAAATGTTTTACGGAGTTAGTTTCGTTATTTAATAGTCACACCTTGTATTGCTTTAAAAGTACAGAATTGCTTCAAGTATAAATATATTGGAAACATTTTTAGAAATGATCCAAGTACTTCAAGCCTTTATGCCTATTTATTTACATTCAGTTACTAACAATGGCTCCAACGAAAGTTGAGTAATATTGTGCTCTACACAATCTGCAAGCATAAGTTTGTATATATTCACATTGGAATAAATCCATGTGTACTAATATAAGGAAATATGAGTAACACAGGAGATTAATCGATAATAAAACCATTATCTGATTCGAAATAATTTTATTATCGCTGAGTGTGTTGTCATAAAATCTTTCCATGAGAATAAGTGACTTATTTCAAAAATTAATTAATCTTTCGCTCTTTCTTTTAACTGATAGTTACGTCGTTTATAAAGACTCTATAGATTTCGGCATCGTTCAAACACTAATTAAAATGAAAATGTCTATTTTTATAACTATACTTCTCAACTGACTAAGAAATGATTTTGATTGGATGCCTGGGTTACTACGTTTTTTTTTTTTTTTTTTAAAAAAAACATTTTGATTGATGGAACATTTTATTAAAGTTGAACAGCCAAGAGAAAAAAATAATTTAGAATTAATCAAGAATATTAGAATTAATCAGAATTGGGCTTTGAAAGAAAGTCAAAAATATTTTAAAATTTCTTAAAAATCTATCAACGATTCATTACACATCAAATTACATTAACCGTATGACATTATGAATTTTAAGAAAGTTAGAAGAATATAGCACAAAGTGCTAAAAAATAAAATTGCTAAACTTTGTTGCTTCGCAGAAAGTTTACAGCTTCGTTATGCTCAGCCCTACAAAAAATTAGTTAATCACTTAAAATTTAAAAAATGCCTATTCTTTTTATAATAATAATGAATGCTTTATAAATTGCCCAAAACTCTAAAGCTTGGGAAAATCGCGGAATTATGGTTAAAATTTTTACCTATATACACACTCATAACATGAAATTCGATTTCAAATTTCACTTTAAACTTAGAAATTAATTATTTCCCAAAGAATTTGAAATCACAGAGAACAACTAAGTTTAAAAATGTTTGGTTGAATGAATCGAATTTGAAGCTTAGATTACACCCGGGAAGGTAGGATTTGCCGGCGCAACTTCCGAATTAAAGATTAAGTTAAATTTCTTGTTATTAATAACAAATTATAATTACCTATAAACTCAAGAACTAAAAAAAGTAATCTAAGATAAAAAAAATTATTAATACATGGTGAAATTTTAGGTTAATCAACAAAATGACTTAGTTGTACGTAAGAATACGAGAAAGTATCGAGATGGAAAAATTTCATTGCAATTTATATGTGAATGTCCCATACTTTCAGCTGATAGATTGGTTATTTTTTCATACTCAAATTTGGCTCTAAAGGCAATTAAAATGGTTTAACTGACATCATTTACGCCATAGGTGATCGACTTAACACCTTCATAAAGGAACACTTTGTGCTTTTTATTGGATTCATGTACATATCATTGTACATGTTAATGAAGTGCGCATTTGCCAGCCAAGGAAGTACGAAGTTTAAACTCCTCAGTTCCAGCGTCGCCTGTAGGAGACAGTAAACAACACTTTCAAAAAATGTCGCTAAAAGGCGTCATTGGTACCCAGAATTAGTTAATTTTCTTGTTAATAGATGGGGGTTCTAAAAAAATGATTTGTAGAGATCATTTTGCATTCGTACCTTATTTATGGTAAAATGAAAAAGGTGTTTTCCGAGAGAAAGAAAACTATACGCTCGCGCATCACTAAGGGTTCATATTTTTTGTTACTTATGAAATAAAAAATTATTCAACACACTGTTGAATTCCTTAAACCTGCTGTTTATATATAATATTATTAATTTCTTACGCAAATCTTCTCACTCCCGATTTAGAACGCAGTGTTGCCTGTAGGAGACATTGGGTTAATGTCTATCAAAATCCCTCGATTTGAAACTATAATTATGGAATTTATCTCAGCTCGGAATGATGTTCTTTAATTGCTAACTAAATTCACCAAATGTAAATATTTAAAGGATACAGGAAAGAATCTGTATCTTTCAGAAAATGAAATGAAGCATAATTAGTGCTCACTGTAATTATGTCTAATTTAAAATTTCCTAGAAATCGAATGTATTGGGCAGAAAACATTTTCATGGAAACTCACAGTCAACATTTCTTGGAAATCACGAGTTTTTAATAACAAACAACTTAAAATTGAGAAATTATTTAATAGTATCAGATAAAGAGAGAGGGAGAAAAAAAACGAATGATAAATTTTGGAAATTAGGACTCTTCTGCAAACAGTTGTGAATGGAATATTTTGTGATTCAAATTTTACATTTTGCTCATTATGCTAATTATTATGAATTACTCATTAAATTAAGATTAAAGAAATATTTTAAATTAACACTATGATGTCACTTAGTCCAATGTCTCCTCCAGGAGACACTTAATTTCTCAAAAATAAAAATTAAAATAATTTTTTTAACATTTTTTCAGTACTTTTTCATGTATTTAGAGCAAATTATTCAAAAATTTATGGTTCAAAGTTCACCTTGGGTCTGAGGAGGATAAGCCAGACTTCCCTTGTCAACACACTATAACTAACGCGATAACTCATTGCAGAATTTGCCAGCAAACACTAAAGAAACCCCAAGTTACAGACCTTAGTTTTAGAATTAATTAGAATCGGTTTTTGAAAGGACTTCAAAACCGATTAGACCTTAACTTATACACATTGTGCAGACTTTTCAGCCAACATCTGTGAAGAAATCCCTGGTAACAGACATTAATTTCAGAATAAATCAGAACTGGTGTTTGAGAGGAAGTCAAAAATATTTTTAAAAAATTAAATCATTTTTTTTTTTTATTTTCCTTTTAAACAGCTCCATATCAATGACATTCACAATAGCAAGACTAAGAAGAATCAAATATGAGATATTTATCGAAAAAAAAGCTGATAGTTTTTAAAATAAAATTTTAATAATTATTTAAACGATAATAAAAAGGATTCTGAATTCAGGCCTTATTCTTTAACATTAGACAAAGATAGAGTAAGTGAGTGAATGTAAAGTTTATTGGCGCAAGAGCCAGATGTGGCTATGTTGCACCAAACAAGACTTAACTGTGGTCTAGAGGTGTGAGAAAAATTTAAAAAAAGACAAAAAAAAAATGGTTGACAACAATGAGGGTCAAAAATAGAGAAGGATCGCTAGGGTAACCCGGGGATACGTCACTGGTCATGATGCCCGGGGAGGGGTCATGATGCCCGTACTTACCTGAAGAAGGCAAGTCCCTGAGGTTCCCTGACATAATCCCCAATGCAGGGTGTCGGGCTATACCCCCAGTCGCTGGCTACCCATTTTAGTTTCCTCTTACGACATGCATGAGCTACAGTGGGACTATTCTGTTATTCCCGGTCACCACACGGGTCTAGACAAAGTCAAATATATATGTAGATATCGTTCTTATTAATATGAAAGAATAATAATAGCAAATTTAGAATTTTCGATGAGAATAAATTCTCTGGTATTTTACACAGACTTTCATCGTCAATAATTAATTTTACTGAATGATTTTGAACAATTAAAGGATTATATTTTTTGAAGTATAGAAAATAATTTTTATTTTCTCTGTTAGTATTTTGATATCTAAATAAATCAAGCAAATAACACTAAACTCGTTATTGACAAAACTTTAGAACAAACGGGAAATTGAACAAAATTTCTTGCATTAACTATTATTTGATGTAACAGTATTCAGACATAATGTTATTTGGATGCATAATATCGATTATTATCGCATGCGAAAATTGGAAGAGTATCGCATATGGTTGTATGGATGCATTTCGATTATTATCGCATGCAAAAATAATCGAAAAGTATAACTTAATCGATAACTGTCAGTGTGGATTTATTTTGAGATATAAGAAAGAGTATGGCTTATCTTTAAGGATACAATATTACAATTCTATTACGTCAGCTTCGTTACAAAATTTTGATATAAATACACTTTTCTAGATAATTAATTGTACATTAAATATAGTATTAAAGAAAAATTTTCACAATCCAACTCAGAACAAAGTAATCCATTTTATACTTATGATCATTCATATCTCCGGTCTTCTTGCTAAGCGTGATCATATTCCAGACTAGGTGTAAATAGCTTGATGGAAGTCTCGTTTATCTTTATGTGTCACTGAACACACGAGGCATGTATCATCTAACTCGTTTTCTTTTTTTAGTTTTATCCATTCTGTACAAAAACTAGGCTCGTAAAGAAAAACGATGTTTCTTCTGTTTGCGAACCTATTCGTTTTGTTTTGTATCGCATGCAATCTCCGAAAACATTCCATATTTCATTTCACTTCGCAGATCACATGCAGTTTTTCGTCCCCCCCTTTTTTTTTACGAAGACGCTTCCGCAAAAACTAATCAAAAACAGAAAAATAAATGGGAGGAAGAGAGAGAGAATCATTCTCTCTCTCGCGCGCGCTCACACACATTTGTATGGACATCATCACTTAAAGAAAAGTAGGATAAGAAGTAAGATTTAAACTAAGTTGCATGTATACAGATTAATCACCAGAGTTTCAGAAACCTCAACGATGGTAACAAGCAAGAAAGTAATTATGTTTGGATGATACTCGTGAATTCATTTCAAATTTTCAAAAAAATAAAAATCCTAATGATTTCGATAATTAAGTGTTGTGTTTATTCTTCAAAAAATCAGGGAGAAAAGTAATTATAGAAATAAAGAAAATTACATTCGTTTACATTTTGCTTACAGAGACAAATGCGCACACACAGATAGATAGATAGATAGATAGATAGATAGATAGATAGATAGATAGACAGATAGACAGATAGACAGATAGATAGATAGACAGATAGACAGATAGACAGATAGACAGAGAGACAGACAGACAGAGAGAGAGGAGAAAGGGAGGAGAGGTGAAAAACGCTTAACACGAAATTGAGATGATTGAAATATTTTTTCGTGTTGAAAGAATTTAGTGTTAAACGATGCCTGTGAAAAAAAAATATTTCTAATATTTTCAATGTGGTCAAATTTCATTAATTCAATTATATATATTGCGCAAAAAAATTAGGGGAACATAAATTTAACGAAAATATGCGAATATTTACATTAATAACTAATGTCAAATGAAACATTCATAATTTAAAGGGCAGCAAAATACAGAAGGAAACTTCATATGCAAATCAGCATTCATATGTCAAAAATCAGAAAAAGGTCAAAAGAGCAAAAAATGGTGATATCGTAGAATCTTCTCATTTAGCTACCTCAGCTGTGAAATTTAATTGTTCAGCTTTTATATGCCCCTGGATATGTCTTCCATAGTTTTCTTAACTTCTTTGTTCCCCTAATTGTTTTGAGCAGTATATATAATTTATGTACTGTTCAAAACATCATATTAAATAAACATATTTACATATCAAATAAGTATATATATATAATATGTATATATATAATAAATAAACAAATAAAAATTGTTTTTTTCGAGGAAAATATCTGATTTTTTTTGCAGAGTTTTATTCAGCACCTAAATTACTGATAAATTGTTCGATATCGTCCATCGTTTCATTTCATCATTAGAATGTACATCAAAATAATTGTACACATTCTTCCTGTCGTGACACATTCTAATGTAATTGGGTCAGGAACTGCTATGTCATCGAGGGAATCTACAATGATGGGATTTTTTCTGCTCTGAACGATCTCCAAAATGTCCTCATTTGTCATAATCGGCGCATTACGCTCATCACAACCGACTGTAACAAATTCATTCAATGATACTGTAGGAAAGTCTAACAATGTAGAAATTCCGTTCTAGCATCGTTTTTCATCAACTGCCTTTAACAGTCTCATTTTTATTATAAGCGAAATAGAGGTTTGATTTTTTAACAATTTCTCTACCATTGGACACGTAAAGAATAAATTTATTTAGTATACAAAAACGCGAAGTTCCATTTCGACATCAAATTCAAATATCAGCACGGAATTCACCGACTACGACACGTCATGGAATTCGGAAAGTAACTGAATAGTAGATAGAAAATATTTTGACAACGGCAGTGGACCGATCTACCAAAGACGAGCGGTAAAGTAGCTACAATGGCTGCCCAACAAATGTGGGTTTGAGAAGTGAAATTTTTTCGTGTGAATTGATTTTTGTTTCGCAATAAAAGAAAAAAAAATGTATGAAATTACATAATATTTGGTCGGAATCCTAACATTATTTCGTGGTAAGCGGTTTTCTATGTTAAGCATTTTTTTCTCTCTCTCTCTGTATATATATGTGTATGTATATATTCTGTTTACGTAACAAATAATGATATTTACCATTAATATTTTATTTTGAATTTTTTTTTGGATTGAATGTATTTTGTATGTTATTGAAGAGTTATATATTATTGTTTATTTTGATCCACACTTGGAAAAAATTGTGAAACATCTCATGCATATTAAGCTATATTAAATACAGAAAAATGTTTTGAAATAAGAACTATTTTTAATCTGTGTAAAGGTTGTTGCATACTTTCGGGAATCAGTATAAAAATATATTGCTCGATACAATTTCACATCATTGATAAATTTATAAACAGTCAAGTGTTTTATCAACAAAAAAATTTGATTCAATATTTATCACATGATACTATCATTTAAATGTATTACTTATTCTTAATAAGAATTGTTTGTAATTAAAATAACATAAATTAACAATAGATGTCAATTTAAATGTCAACTAAATAAATGTTTATCATATTTTGATTATTATGAGGATCGAATCGTTTTAAATTAATCTTAGAATATTTTTATTCGTGTGTGTAGAATACATTGTTTGAACCTCTTAATTCGAGCATAAATTAAATAAAAGCATTAATCAACGAATAGTTTTAATAGAGTTATTAAATTCAAAAATAATTTTTGGATAATTTAAAAATTTAAAGAATATGGCTTATTTGAAATGTTAAGCAAAGTTATTTTCAACTTCCTACCATCACCTCCAAAATATTGTGAATAGTCATTCTCTTATCAATAATAATAATAAAAAACTAGATATAACACTAAGAACAAAACACTTAATCAACAAAAATGTAGAACATCTTTAAAGTGCACTCAATTATATTTAATGGAGATAAACCAAGTAGTCATTCAAATCCGACATTTCAAGCAATGCTTGCAAGAACGTTTTTTTCTTAAAGTGGATTACAGTTATTAGCAGTTATCACGCAAAGCATTAATAACTGAAGGATAAAACATTAATGGAACATAATGATTTCATTTATTTTGCCTGAAATGGCGAAATTCGAAATGAAGAAACTTAAAAATAACATAAGAACTATTGGCCATGAACCTCGTAATTTTGAAACTTGGTCAAGTGACGAGGAGGATCCTTTAGCTGGGGCCTCTTTCTCCAAAACTCCACACCACGCCAATGGAAGAACTTGGAGCCTCGACGAATGTAACGTGCATCAGTCCCAAGACATGGAGGGTCTTTTTCGACATCAGGATGGAATAAAAAGAGCAGTTTTTCATTTAATTGAGCTTGGTCTCAAAGTCCTCCTTTGAAGTGTGTGGAAGTTTGGAAAATGTAATATCCCATCCATTGCACTTGATTGTGGTTCAGAATTATGAGATCTGTCGCAAATACTCTAGAGTATCCCTAGAACGAAGTTAATTCGAATCAATCAGCCTTACCAAAAATGTACTTCACATTTCTCATTTTCAAGTAACAAATACACAAAGCTTACAAAAATAAAACAGAATAGACGATACTATTTCTGAATAAGTAAATCACTTAAATATCATCAAGCAACTACATCAATATTCTGTTTGGGGAAATTTTTAAGCCAATCAGGAATTACCCATTCACAAACTGTCAGATATTCTTGCGGCATTTCTACACCTAACAAGTTTGTTGATGGTCTCCCTTGCATCCAGGCAAATATGCTCATTAAAGACAGCTAAACACGTTTGAAAGGCATGCGACATTCCTGTTTCTCACAGCTTTTATGTCAGGACTTGACCCCATAAAAGTTCAATCTCAGGGAACCACAAGCACCTCCACACCATATCTTACATTTTACAGGCGCCAATTATTTTCTTGGTTGGGGTAACCAGTGGCCAAAGCTAAAATAATAAATGTTAAACTAGAATGCGTATCTGATGATATTGTAACAACCTTTTTTGAGTGCAGCTAACACCTTAAAATATCTGATATTTGCATTGTAAATGCAAGTATAACAAGCACTTTGTCTTATTGTAAATATCGTTTATAATACAGGGTGTTTCGAAACTCATGGGCAAAAACTTAAGGTGTGATAGAAAGAATCTAAACAAGCAATTTTCACCTTACATAGGCGGAGAGCAAACGGTGAACCTCTAGAGGGCGCTGCAATGAAAAGCATAAAGCACGAGTGATGATGCAATCAATAAGAAATAATATGAAAGCAGAATCCTTGAGAAATATTTCATTTAAAAAAGTTTATTACGTTTTGGGGCATTTTCGGAACACGTGTTAGAGCACGAGAAAGGTAAGTAATGATAGTAGAGCTCCGTATATTCGAAAAACCTCACCAATTAATAATTTTACTAATCTATGTAATTAAGTGAGATCTTGACTCTTTTATTTTTTAAGAAAATTGAACTAAATGTTGGTACAACGAAACCTTGTAACTCGGTTAATTGAGGCTAGAGTAAATTCGGTATATCAAAATTCTGGGTTAAGCGGAGAATAGGAAAAAATAAAATAAAATGTTACAGAAAATCATCTTTATATTGAACAAATCGAATATTAATCATTTTTACAGAAGATCAAGACGTCTTCTTCGTAGGAAAAAGGTCGTAAACTTCTGCTAAGTGAGGTTTGTAAGCATCTAATGTGTGAGGCTCTTACTAGACGCATAATCACGCATCCGTTTCAGCATAAGAAGTTCTTTCGGTGTTGACGTTCGATATAGACCATCAAATGT
Source organism: Nephila pilipes (assembly GCA_019974015.1). NCBI lineage: Eukaryota > Metazoa > Arthropoda > Arachnida > Araneae > Nephilidae > Nephila > Nephila pilipes. The sequence continues at coordinate 19,932 of BMAW01005057.1, forward strand.
TCTAAATGGTTCCTTATCACTGTGTCAGCAGGGAAATGACAATAAAAGTGCACTTAAAGTCGTTTTATTGCATTTTCCATTTAGGCAATGTAGCACCACAACCATTTGTCCCTGGCAGTAAATAGTGTAACTAAGGTTTTGTTGACTTTAAGTAGAATATTTGTAAAGTACCCTTCCCCAGTTTTCTTAAACACATTCATAGCTATTAGAAGATTTTAGTAAAGAAAACCATTTTTTCAAAATACGTGAATGAAACAAATAAACGTTATTATGCAAATTTGTAGATTGCAAATTGATTATGCAAAAAAAAAAAAAAATTCGAACAGACCGATCCGAGTTAAATGGGTTCGAGTTAACGAGGCTTTATTGTATATATAGATATCTTAATGAAGTGGGTGAATTAATTTCTTTTTAATACATAATTTTTTCACCTTTAACTTTTTCTCTTATATAGTTTATAAAGTTATTTTATTGGTTTATTCATATATTTTTTAAATAAATATTATTCCTATTTATTGAATGTATATGGTGTGGATTTGTGTAAATTTAATTTGTGTCACTTAAATTATTAATTAATGTCTCAGTTAAGTATAAATAAGACAAGTTTGCATCTGTTCATCTATGTTTTCTCTCACATCCTTTAACCCAGTGGTCACTGTCGCCATCTCATGGCCGGCGTTGTTTCGTCGAGTCGTGGGTTAGAGTCCTGATGCCGTAAAAGACTGCCATGAAACGGGGCTGATACCCGTTCAATATGTTAAAGCTCCAAGCTCTCCCATTGGTGTGGCGTGGGAGGTTCCAGCTCAGGTGTCGTCCTTGTCACCTGACTGTGGTTCAAAATTACGCGGTCCGTCGCCAATAGTCCTCGTATTGTTTTTAATTGCGACGTTGATAAACAATTATCATCATCATAATCTCACATACTTTATTGTATCGTTGATACTGTTTTCAGAGAAAGGCAGTAGCCTTCGATATACCTACCTTTCACAGTTTTCTTCCAATTTAATTTTCGAAAAATAACTACTTTTTACTGTTATCTTAAGATTTAGACTTAATATCATCTTAATACAAGAAAATATATATTCAACCTAATCAATAATAAAGTAAACAAGAATCCGCATTAATTCTCTTTTGCTAACAGGAGCAAGCAAGGCAATTTTGCTTCATCAGACATCCATTCACTCATTGCCAGTTTCATCATCATTCGTTAAAGGGAGACTCATTTCACAGAAGTAGCATTTTAATTACGGATTAAAGCCTTTTCATCGAGATCGCCTACGCAGTCTAAAGTTAGAAATTTCCTTTAGAGAATATCGAAGGAATTCAGACTTTTGCTGCACTTGGAAAAGCACTTACTAACTACAAGTAATGGATTATAAGCGTCAAATAAAAGTAGAGAAATGTACAGTTTGGTACTTTATTTATTATTAGAGATATTCTGGAAAATACAATTACGCTGAAATATCATTCAATGCTAGCATGACTCGAGTTAACTTAAATCGAAGAGTTTGACGACTTTGGTATTTTCAATCTTATTAAAACGTTCGATAAAATACATTTGAAGATAATATGGATGAATTTAATATCTTGACAATGCTATTGAAGAATTTATAATTGAATAAAAGATATATATTAATGATTAAAAAATGATAGCTTCATTTATTTATTAATGATATACCACAGCTTTTTAAATTGCTTTTCTGGTATGCTGTTTCTCAACATTACACGCACACATACACACACACATACACACACATACACACATACACACATACACACACACATATATACATATATATACACATATATATATATATATATATATCCCACCAATAGTCCTTGTGTGTTCTCAAGGGTACGACGTCAATAAGAAATCAGTCAATTAATATGAGACATTACCAGCAGCTGTAGTTGCCAGGTGGTCATGCTCGCGAGTTTTGTAGACTGCCACGTTCGAGTCGAGCCCGGAGTTCAAATCTTGATTGTACTAATGAGCGTAATAATGGAATATCTGCATGTTAAATGAAATTGAGACTTAAAGACCTCTCGTTGTGAAATGTGAAAGCTGGGAGAGTGAATTACCTGTTCAGGTGTTGCTCTCAATACATGACAAAATTCAAAATTGCGATTTATAGTTTGTTTATTAACGCCGAATTTTGAATCAATACGAAGACTATTGACGACGAACCTCAAAATTTCGAGCTTCAGTCAAGAGACGAGGACGGTACCTGAGCTAGCATCCGATCCCTGAGGGAGCATTTGGAGCTTTTACAGATTTAACATGCATCAGCGCCAGTACACAACGAGACTTTTGTAGAATCAGGAATTGAACCGTAGCTCGACGGAAAGAATACTGACCATGATCCCTTGGCTAACACGGCCGTTCTGAATTACTAAGCTCGTTGTTACGAGGGTCGTTCATCAAGTCCTTAGTAAAAGGCAAAAAAAAAAAAAAAATATTTTAGCTAGATTTTTTTTTCAACATCTCCTTTAGCCTTTACATACTTTTCCAAGAATTTCTCCAACATTTTAAGCCATCTAAAAAGAAGATTTAGGAAGTTCCTCAAAATAGGCATCTGGTTCGATTATGACCTCTACGTTCCCCTGAACCGTTGACTATGGAGTCATTTTTTAAATTTGGATATATATATATAATTAAAAACTGATTAAATCGATAAATATGAAGTGTTGTAATAAATTAGAACTTTAGTTCCATGATTTTGGCCATAAGAACTGCACAGGAATGCACTCATGCACTGTCAGGATGGGGGATGATCCTTTTCTTTTTCAAATAGGACATTTTTTCTTGATTTCTTCACTCAACCGGAGCAACAACGACGTGTAATACTCTCCAGTCATTCTTTATCCTTTTTCAAAATAATCGGTGAAGATGATTCTGCGTGCATCCCAAACAAACGGTGGCCATCACCTTGCGACCGATTTCATCGTCTTTGCTTTCTTCGGAGCCTGTTCACCTTCAAAAACTACTGTTTTTACTGTTCGTTTTCCTCTGAAGCGTAGTAGTGTATCCACGTTTCGTCCACAGTTATGCATCGACGCAGAAACTCGCTAAGATTGAGACAAAAAGTGCCAAAATAGCCTCAGGATCAAGCACCCGATTGCATTTATTTTTCACTGACAGCAAACGCAGCACTCATCTTGCTAAGATTTTTTTTCACTCTCCATTTTTCGTGAAAAATTGGAAACACTGTACCTTGCAATATGCCAGTATCCTCATATATTTCGCGCTCTTTGATTCGTCGATCACTCAAAAATATATCGTGGATTTTGTCAGTTATTCCACTTCCACTGGAGGTCCTGAACGACGTTCATCTTTTGAGGACGCACGGTCACATTTGAACTCTTTTACACAATTGTAAGCAGTTTCAAAGACAGGAGCAGATGTGCCGTGAACTTCATCCAACTCAGCTTTGATCTCTTTCGGTATTCATTTTTTTTTAATATAAGTGTGTAATCACCTTTTGAGAAACTCACTTTTTTCCATTTTTCTAAATAAACGCAAGTTTCTTGCTTGTGAATTTTAGCCTCAAGCCGTTACCAGTAATTGCATATTGCCTTTACCGGAAATTCGGTAATTCTATATTGCTTATATATCGGTAAAACACTTCCTTCAACATCAACAATTACTTAGTCCATTTATTGATTGATTGATGAGGGATGTGGAGCAACAAAGGCTATTATCCCTTTTTTTTAAAAAAAATATTATTTTCCTCTAATCAACACTCATCAAAGCATTTCCTCCTATTCTAAAAAGCTCTAAACATTCTGTTATTTGACACCGTTTCCTCCAAAAGTTATCTGAATGTCATAGTGCATTGGGAGTTAAATTGGAATATGATTCAGAAATTATTTCTAGGGAAAGTATAATTCACGATAGTTAATAGAACATGTTAAAGATAATTAATTCTATTTCCGGTAGATCAAACAATGTTATCCTGAAAATTAAATTTGCTTAGAAGACCATGGGTTGTTATCATTTTACTGAATGCCCAGACTTCCAGAATCTTCTCTCTTCTCTTTATTGTTCAAGTAGATATTATATCAAAAGTCGGTATGTTCCCCGAAGTATAAAAGTATTTTCTGCAAAAAATATTTCCAATAATTTTTTCTATTGTCTGTTTTGATAATTGTATGCATGGATGTCTTCTACGCCGTTAATATTTACTTCAAATTCCGTTACTGTCTTGAGATTTTATCCGCTTGTTTATTCCAAAAATCTTTTGAGTGACCCGGAGGGGACTCCTCGGAGGGAGAGAGATTGTTTCATACTAACGTCGCTCTAAGAAGCAACACTAGGGCTATTTGGCGGTGGATCTTGTAATTCTGAACCTCGGTCAAGTGACGGGGATGACACCTGAGCAGATGCATTTCGCTCCAAACTTCCACAACACGCCAACGGGAGTGAGTGACCCAGAACCCAAAGAAACAACTGCGTATTATAATGTGAATGTATGAGAACTTTTTGGTGGCCAGTCTAAGGATAACTTCAAGAGACTGGATTGAGAAGTATGAGGTGCAGATAAAACTGAATATCTATGAGATTAAATCAGCAGAGTATAGTTTGATTCTGTTAGTTCATCTAAAGCTTGGAAAATAACTAGAGCTTCAGCGTAATATGAAATTGATCAGATTTATTTTATAAGCGAAGAAAGCGTTTTGAATAACGGCTGAAAGTATTGTGTTCGCTTTTAGATGTATCTGTAGCTATTGTGAAATACGTTGTCTATGAAAGAGAAACTTATCGATCAAAACAAAAATAGCAATGCAACATAATAATCTACGACTGGCACAAAAATATTTATAAAATCGCTAAAAAAGGACTGAAATGTTTTCAACAGGAACAAAATAAAGGGGAAATATATTCAAATAGCGTATGATTCTTTAACAAATGGTAAACCAACAATGTGGAATCCTGAAAGATCTTTTTTTTTCCACGGCAGGATTATTTTATGCATGTTTGTATACGTTTGTTTATTCAACATATTGACGAATATGTAACGTATCGATTATATGTTTTATAATTGTTTGTTTCATTGTGAAAAATTATTCATTAATAAATATGACTTCTAATTTGTAGAATATTTTAAAATTTCGATCTTTATAATGCAATTTGTTTGTATATACATTTGTAACAGTATACAAATGTTAAATAAAATGTTTTATTATTATGAATTTTTGTTTTATATTCCCGGCTTGTAGAATTTCCGCTGTTTTACCAATATATCGGTTTTACAAGAAAATTTTTACTGAATTACCGGTTTGGAATTTTTTTTTATAAATTATAAATTTGCAATCGCTAGTATCGATATATTAATAACATTAATGTTTTCAGTATAATCACTTTTGCGTTTAGAACTTTCTGTAAAATTATCCGAGGTCATCATTTATTCCCATTAAAATACATGCGAATTTGGGAAAGGGGAACGGATTGGAATTTTTATTTGGATAAAAATTGTATCTAAAGTACTTAATCTCCTTTCGAATATCAAAACTTCTCCGAATTTTTCCCTTTTTTTTTTTTTTTTTTTTTTTTTTTTAAATGATCAAAATAAAAAAAAAAAAAAAAAAAAAAAAAAATCCGATCTTACATTATTTATCTTTTTCATGGTGTAATTAGATTTCAAAAGTATCTCACAAATGCTATTTAATATTAGTTATATTAGTAAAAAAAGCTTTGATTTTCATCTATGGTCGATTTGATAGATTTCATAGTCTTTTATGTCGCACCAAGAAGCAACACGAAAGCCACGGACTTCGTAATTTTGAACCTCAGTCATGTGACGAGGACGACATCTAAGCTTTGGTTTGTATTATATTAAAATATTTAAGCTGATAATCGGACCATTTATTTATGATATGACAGGAGTAATAAAAAGTACTGCATATACTATTGTTAATTAATTTAATTGAATCTTCAGATCTCGGACGATAATGCTTATATGGTACACCTTTATGCCTTTAATTTTTTTCAGAGCTTTTATTTTTCATTTGATTAATTAAAAATATTTTTCTTGCGTTTAGAAAATTATTCTCCCAAATATTTAATGGGCGATTGTCATGTGAGTGTGTATCCAGCCAACATGATATTAGGATATATTTGCCTTATTTTATTTGAAAGTTATGCTTCTGTACTTTTGTAAGGACTTAAGGTATGATTCCAATATTCAGCCCTTTTGGTGACTCTTTTCAGAATATTTTTCAGCTTTTATGGAAAATAATGAGAAATCGATGTGAACAATAAATAAAAATATCAGTAGCATATATTGAGCACTCGACTCTTGCTTCTATTGTTTCAAACAAATCGTATATGTAGATTGTAAATAATATGGAGAAGAGAACAATATCCTGAGGTACCCCTTCCAGGACTATCATCCTTGTTAAAAGAAAAAAAAACCCTCAATCAGATTTGAAGTTATTTGTATGATAAAAAATTATAGATCCAAAGTGATGTTTTTCCTGTGATACCCAGTTGAAGAAATTTATAAATAAGGTTATCTAAATGCGTTGAATATTAAGCACTCTTGATGCCTAAGCAAATACCCACGAATAATTTCATTTGCTATTTAGCGTCTGCAACAGCTTTGTGTGTAAGGTATACAGCGGTCCTACTGCCTTTAAACGGAGCATATCCTTAATGATGTGAATGAAGTTTTCCTAATATAAACTGCTGTTTGTAGAAAATGCAACACCATGAAGGAATCATCAGAATCAAATGAAATTCGCAGCAAATGTCAATTATAGGATATTATGCAAATTAATAAAGTTTCAGAGCCATCGCGCGTGCGCGGCGCGCGCAGCGCCCTCTGAATTGATGCTGAAAGCGTATAAATAAAGTGCTGTAGCGGGACGTTGAAAAAAGTCTATGATTATTTGTTAGTGGCAAACGTTTAGTGAGACCTGAGTATGCCTCCACGACGGAAGAATAAGAAATTCAAGCAACTTACGGAGTTTGAACGAGGGAGGATAATCGGCCTTCGAGAAGGAGGATTTTCCTATCGCGCAATAGCAGCTCGTATGCAGCGGAACAGTTCCACAGTGATGCGAGTTTGGAAGCAGTGGACCGACGAGCACCGAACAACTCGAAAAACAGGCACTGGACGACAGAAGGTGACGTCAGAGCGCGATGATCGACACCTGCTCCGCATGGCGGTGAATGATCGCACAGCTTCCTCCAGGCAGCTGGCAGCACGTTGGTCTACTGCTACAGGTGTACAATTGTCGGCTTCGTCAATTCGTCGTCGTCTGCTGCGCCGTGGATTGCGTGCAAGGGTGCCTTTATACAGGATTCCCCTCACGGCGAATCATCGACGGCTGCGTCGGCAGTGGGCTCTTGAGCACAGAGACAGGCGAGCTGATTGGCACCAAGTTGTCTTTTCAGATGAATCACGCTTCAATTTGTGGACCCATGATGGCCGTGTTCGTGTTAGACGTTATGCCGGTCAACGCTGCCTTCCTGAGTGTATTATTGAACGACATAGTGGTCGAACACCCGGAGTTATGGTCTGGGGTGCGATTTCGTATCATGGACGATCCAATTTGATACGAATTGAGGGTAATCTCAATAGCAACAGGTACGTCCGTGAAGTGCTACAGCCCGAAGTCGTTCCTTTCCTTCAAGGCATCCCTGGAGCTATCTTTCAGCAGGATAATGCACGCCCACATGTTGCGCGGACTGTTCGAGACTTCTGTTCAGCACAACGCATGCAACTTCTTCCTTGGCCTGCTTATTCACCGGATATGTCGCCTATTGAGCACGTGTGGGATATGGTTGGTCGGCGTCTCGCTCGTGATCCGCGTCCTGCAGTTTCCAAAGACGAACTTTGGTTGCGAATACAAGCGATATGGAATTCTCTTCCTCAAGCAGATATTCAACATCTGTTTGACTCCATGCCACGTCGTATAGCAGCACTTATTGCAGCGCATGGTGGCTGCACCAAATACTGATTTCGGACGCTTAATTTGTTTCTTTTGTTTTGAAAATTTCATCATTTATTTGTATCAGTACAAGTCGTTTCTGCATTAAATTTCATTTGATTCTGATGATTCTTTCATGGTGTTGCATTTTCTACAAACAGCAGTATAGGTAAAAATAAAGAAAGTAAGATATACGCCTAGAACTAAAATCCTTTAGAAGATTTTAGAAGAAAAAAAACGAAGTTAAACTATAGGTATAAATAAGAGGATATTTTAATTTTATCTTTGAAGGGTTTTCGAAGCTGAAGAACGATTGTATGCTTCCAAATCTGAGGTATTTATTTGAATTCTCAAATAAATGCTGAAAATAGTTCAGAATAACGATACGTTAACTGGTATTCAAATTCTTAAGGAAAGTGGCTGTAATACGATATGTACCTGGAGTTGTGTTTTTCAATGTTTGTGCAGCCCTATTTAATTCCGAGAAAGGGAGCAGTTTATTAAGCGGATTGTATACGTTGCTGAGTAAATCCAAAGGAAGTGGTTCATGGGGAATATTATTGGTCTGAATTTGAGGTCGGGTTTTAACTGGAAGATTATTTAAATTTGATTCTGGACTTTTATGAGTAGAAGGGCCGCGGTAGCCTAGTGGTCAAGGTCGTGGACTAGCGGCCGGCGGTTTTCGTTCAGTAGCGGGTTCGATCCTTGGCCGCCAAAGACCTGCCGTGTAGCCGGGGCTGATGCATGTTAAATCTGTTCGGGGCCCAAAGTCCTGCCGTTGGAGTGGTGTGGATGTTAGGAGAGGGGAGTGCCAGCTCGGGTGTCGTCCTCGTCACTTGACCGTGGTTCAAAATTATGAGGTCCTTCGCCAATAGCCCTAGTGTTGCTTCTAGTGCGACGTTAATAAAAACTAAACTAAATTTATGAGTAGAAAATTCTTCAGGGTGTTGTAGAAGGTTTAAGCATTAGCTGTATTGTTACATATTGTGCCCCAGTATATTCCTTCTGTCTTTTTATTGTAAAAAAAATCTAAGTTTCGCACCTGATTATTACTTTTATAATCCATAATTGATAATATAGCTCTATTTAATTACGAGAAAGGGAATGGTTTATTATGCGGATTGTATTTGTTGCCGAGTAAATCCAAAGGAAACTGTTCTTGGGGGATATTATCGGATTAAAAGAAGTCTGAAAAAATGTGAGCCTAAATTTGAGATCGAGGGAATATATGATCATCTATTATTAACTTGAAGAATATTGGAATTCGATTCTGAAATTTTATGAATAGAAAATTTCTACGGGATGTTGTAGAAGGTTCTAGAATTAGCAGTATTGTTATATGTATTCTGTCCCATTTTATGTTCTCTTCGCCTTTTTAATGTGAAATTAAGATTATTTGTATTAAGAAATTAATATTGATTGTATTTATTCCTCAACTGAGAAGAAATATCACGAATGGCTTTTTTTGTGGAAAAACTTTTTTAGTTTGAAGAAATTATTGTGTTTCGCCATGATGGAAATATGTATTTGATAATATAATTTCTCGAATATTATTTTTAATTATTTTAGAAACAGTTTCAGTGAGTTTTGTTGTTATCCTCTTGGTTATTCAAAGTATATTGTGCTTGTTTCATTACTTCTTGCCAAATTACTCGCTTTGCAAATTGCTTATCCTGCTTGAGTAATGAGAACTCTGAAACGATGGGGCAATGATTTCTCTCAAATGAAGTCTAAAACATAGCTATTAGTGCATCCTGAATGGGTTGATGAACATATTGTGAGATCTATTAGAGAAGCTTTACCTATATGTACTTCTATGCAGGGGAATAATGGTATTGAGGATAGTAAAATTTGAATCTGTTAACCAATCGACAAAGTCTTTGCTACGTTTAGAAGAATGATCCGATCTCTACATCGGATGATGGATCATAAAGTCTCAAAAGAAGAAGGCGTGATCTTTTAATGTTTCAAAAAAAATTTAATAGCGAGACGTTTAGTACCCTTCGGGGGGGGAGAGTAAATATTAATTATATAGAAATAAATATTTCTATTTTCACTACAGGTATTTCTAGATCTTGTGTTTGCGCTATTTATGTATAAATTTTTCAAATTTTCTTTGGTACTGCTATTAGCAGTACTTCTCCGGGTCTTTCTGTTCTGTCTAATCTAAAAACAATTTTGTTTGGGAAATTGAATCCGTCTTCGTTTTCTTAGAAAGTTTCCTGAAGCAGCTAAAAATCTGCTTGTGAGAAAAGTGAGCAATATTTAACCAAATGGATTTACGTTTTAGGTCTCAACAGTTCCACTACAAAACGTTCATAAGTAAAAGAGAATAAAGGAAATTTTAACATCTCGTAATTTAAATCCTTTCTTTAAGGATATATTACAATAATTGAAGATAATACAGATATCTTTATCTACAGTGCAAACTAGGAAAAATGTATAGAACGTATATACCAACTGAGGTATTTCGTTCATTTTAATCCTTTTTTTGTGTTATTATATGCTTCTTACTAAAGGACATAAATAAAATTTGATTACCAGCACTTTTTATCACTTTAAGTGCTACGTGTTTTTGGTTGGGGATGTAGTACAAGTCCCAGATTCTAGGATATTGCATAAATATGTGAACATTATTTCTATTTATTTTTGAGGGATGCTATTTTTTTTTTCTAGAACAGTTTGAAAAGAATTAAACATTTTTTCAAATTTTTGATCCAATAGATTCCGCTTATTATTAAATTGTGAATAATTTTTAATACTGTGGAATAATTCTCAGTATTTGTAGCTCGAAAACGCCGTCTCGCTTCTGGTAGTGTTAAGTGTTGTCTGCTTTTTAATTCAAATATTTGTTTCTCCTTAATGTATATAGTCTCAGTGGAGGGTTGGATGATTTCCTTTACAATTGATCCAAGTCTTATTTGCTATACATTCACCTGAATGGAGTGTGCCTGTTCATTACACAAGTTACAGGTTGTTGACTAAATCCGGATTGATGCAGAAAACATACATTTAGAACATTGTCTAGGTTTATCTATGAAAAGTTGAATTTTGTGATTTATAAACCTGAGTTTAATATTTTCAGATAATATTGTTCCCAGTATGGCAATTACCGCAGTAAAAATTTCCAGACTTCTCTCATGTGCAACTAATCGACTTATTTATACTATGTCTATATGATTGGTTTCTTGTAATTCAGTAGCTAAATCTTCCAGCGACAGATTGGTAATAATTCCGAAAAGGAGGAATCGGGAAATTATTCCTCCCCATATGATTTTAGCCTTAATTGGGACATTAAATAAGTTTTCTAAATGTAAGATCTGTCCTGCAAACACAGGTTCTTCGGTGGATAAAATTATTTTATCATTTCTAGTAAGGGACATATTTAGGTTGTTCTCATGTCTTGGAATTTTGCTCTTAATTTCAGTGTATAATAATAGAAGATTACTCTTTGGAATAGGAAAATGCTTTTGATAATATGCTCCAAAAATATTTATCTGAGCTAGTTTCTTTTGTTCTGATCATGTTACAAGATTTTTTTTTATCGCTCAATGATGTTTTAAAATATTTATTATTTCCCGCCTCTATCGTGACCTCCATTGAGATTAGGAGAGGGGATGCCAGCTCAGGTGTCATCCTCGTCAGTTGACCGAGGTTCAAAATTACGAGGTCCGTCACTAATAGCCTTCGTGTTGCTTCTCAGGACAAAGCTAATAAGCAATCCGAAAATACTTTAAACACATTATATTATGGAAAAAGATAAGGAAATCTCTCAGGAATTAAAAATGGAGTTAAGGTATGAGGACACACACACACTCACAAATCTTTTCTCCATGTCAGTAAAATCATTGACAAACCTCATTCTTATTATTGAACTTGTTATACAGAACTTTTGGGATAAGGGTGTGACTGATTATGATTGTCTATTAATGTTCACTTAGAAGCAACACAAGGGCTATTGGTGACGGAGCACGTAATTTTGAACTTTAGTCAAGTGACGAGGACGACATCTGAGCTGGTACCTCCCTCTCTAAACTTCCACACCACTCCACAAAAGGACTTTGAGCCAAGATAGATGTGACGTGCATCAGCCCGGCTACACAGCGGGTCATTAGTGACATCAGTGTTCGAACCAACGTTTCGGTGTAAACCTCCAACTGCGAGTCCGTGACCATGACCACTAGGCTACCGCAGTCACTTTAGGATAAAGGAAATCTTAGTGTAAGATCGAGATGCGGATGGCTATAAAGAAATTATCTGCTAGAGAAGAAAGAAAAATAATTAGAAAAATCAAATTATAAATCTTAAGCATTCGGCTGCTACTATCGCGGCAGAGCTGAATGCAACATACTGTAAAAGTGCTGGTCCAAAATCTGTACGAAGTGCGTTTAGAAATATTGGTTATAACAGGAGAAAATAGCCAGTGCAAAAACATACAATTCGAAAATACGAGTAGAATTTACGAAAATCATCTAAATACGCTTCAAGGTTTCTGGAAATAAGTAATATGGTCACTCACAGATAAAAGTAAATTCACTTTTTTTTATAAATTTTTAAGTTTATTCTATTCATTTATTTTAAATTAAATTACTTAATTCAATTAATAAAAAAATTTAAAATAATTTTGAATGCTGCGTCTATCTTTAGTTTAGTTTAGTTTTTACTAACGTCGAACTAGAAGCAACACGAGGGCTATTGGTGACGGACTCCGATCAAGTGACGAGGACGACACCTGAACTGGCATCTCCCTCTCCTAACTTCCACACCCCGCCAACGGGAGGATTTTGGGCCTCGACAGATTTAATGTGCATCAGCCCCGGCTATACGGCGAGTCTTTAGCGGTCAGGGATTGAACCCGCGACTGAATAAAAACCGACGCCCACTAATCCGAAGCCGTGACCACTAGGCTACCGCGCCCACTGTCTGTCTTTGGACAGACAAGCTTGGTTAAACATGTTTTCTGAATACAAATCATCTCACTCAACAATGCATAGGTACAAGATTAGATTAACCAAAAACTAACTTACATCTCTAAACTTACACCTCTAAAAATATGACCGTGGTAGCCTAGTGGTCATGGTCGCGGACTCGCGACCGGCGGTTTTCTTCTAGTCGAGGGTTTGAGCCCTGATGTCACTTAAGACCCACCGTGAAGCCGGGCTGATACACATTACATCTGTCGTAACTAAACGCTCTCCTGTTGGAGTGGTGTTGAAGTTTGGAGAGGAAGTGCCTACTCAAGTGTCGTCCTCGTCACTTGACCGAGGCTTAAAATTTCGAGGTTCGTCATCAATAGACCTCGCGTTGCTTCTCGGTGAGACTTAAATAAACAATCCCAATCCCACACCTTCTAAAAATACTAACGAATACTGGAAACTTACCCTGGAATGATGTCCCTATTCTAAATTAGCAAATAGAAATTTATGGTGCGATGACTCATAATGGTTATAATGCAATAGTTATTAAAATAGTTAAAAGTATTATATTCTAAAAAGTATTATTCATATATGTATAATTATTAATTAATATGAAAAAGAATACACATATTTCTATTTTCTCTCAATAATCAATATTTTAAGAATCATGTATTTTTCTGATTGTAATAATAATTTATTTCCAGCAGATAATTACTAATAAACATGTTAATTATTCATTGTAGAAGAGCCTTTTAATATATTTTTATTAAGTATTAAAAAGATGTTTATATAAAGTCTGAGGATTCACTAATGGGAATATTCAAAATAACGAGGTTGAAAATATTGTCCGAATTTCCTGCTAACCGAAGATAATCCTTTCAGTAGAAATTCGAAGCATAACAAATAAAAACGAAACTTAAGCTTAAAAAAGAATGTCAGAAGAGAAGGAGGCGAGATACGCTTTTCTGACGGAGATAGCCAATAAGAGCGTTCTGACGTCACGAGGGAGGATCCAAAGCATGCGCGTTGTCTCCCAGCATCCATACGAAAAGGTAAATAAAGAAAGGTGAGAGCTCAGTTGCATCTTGAATTTTCTACTGTCAACTTCTCTTCTCCTAAGAGAAAAATCCGCTTCCTTCGAAATAAGAAAACAACAAAGCAGAATGAACTTCAAAATTTTCCCTCGTCTTAACCAACGTTGACACGTGAGTTGCATACATATTAATACAATTTTTAATTTTATTGATATAGCATTTTGAATTATTTTTTAAATACTTTTTATGAATTTATTACTCACATTTTACTACTTTTGAAGACGTGAAATTGAAATAATATTTTTGGTGAAATAGTTTAATAAATGTATACATATATAAATTAAAATAGATCTTATAAGTTATATTTTAAAATGGAATTTTTAAAATATTGTAGAACAGAATTTACGCAATTATGTTTTATCATGTTTATCTCAATATGTTACATAGAATAAATGTGTCCTTTTTTGCTTGATAATATTTCCGAATTTTAATCTGAATTGGTTAAAAATTAGTATAAAGTGATATAATTTTCAATATAATTAAATAATATCATAAATATTTGTCCTTAGTTTCAGTATTGCACCTGTTATTTCTATTAAATATTTCATATGAATAAAGTTTTATGAAATGTCAAATATTAAACAAATTTTTTCAAACAATACTAGTAAAATTTTGAAATTATTCAAATAATTACTGAAGACTCTTATAATTCTTGGAGAGTGAACGAAGAAAAAATTCTAACTAATGAAAACAATAAAAAACAAGTAAAAATTATTTTTTGTAATTAATTAAAAGCAACTCGTAGATGAATTAAAAATAATCATCAATATTTTAATTAGTGAATATATGTTTGCAGATAATTTGTTTCCTCTCTGTACTTAATTAATAATTTTCATTTTAAATAAACTTATTTCAAATTATTATTCATTCATTTAGAGCTTAAAAATAATTATCTAAAAAATTTTATGTATATAATAAATAAACACATACTCGCATATTCGAGCGCGCGCGCGCGCACATATTTATATAATTATATAATTAATGTTAATTAGACAAAATTTGGACTTCCATAATAATTTACAAATTATAGTTAGTAAAATCGCCTAAATTAAAATTAATAAATATTGAAACTCTTTTTTTTTTTTTTTTTTTGCAAATATTACAAAATTATCAAAAAAGTTATAAAAAAACAAAACATTATTTTTAAAATTAGATTACCTGTAATTATCTATAATTTAAAACATATGGAACATTAAAAGAAAAAAAATTCATTGAATTGCTGATAATATATTACAAAATATTTAAAGATACATACTTGACATATTAATTATTAAAAATTAAATTATAAAACCAGTAATATACAAAAATTATAACAAAGTACAATGTATTAAAAACTAACTATCCAAAAACATGTATCTCAAAAGAAAAGATTTTTGAAATAAAACTCGAAAATGGAGACAAAGTAATTTTAAACTGTCTTAGACTTGGAACTGAGGAAGTGTGTTTATAATAGCATTATGGATCCAACCCCTCAAACATCCCAGAACTGCACTATAGCAATGTGGTATCAAACAATCTAAGCAGAAATCCCTTTTCAAATCAATAGTTCAATCAAAGGGAAAAAAACTATAAAAAAAGGGGGAAAACTCATTTAAACCAAAGTAAATTAACGCAATCCATTAAAAAGAAATTTAAGCTAATTTATATACTTTATTAAATGATTTAAATTATTTATCAGGAAAGTTTTTAAACACCGAACACATTTGACTGATTATACGAAACTGAAAAAACATATTTACTTATCGTAATAATTTTAATATTTTTAAAAACCTTAATAAAAAGAAAAATAACTAAAATAAATATTTCCTCAGTATTGAATAAACCTCCTTAAAATAATTAGAATTCCAAAATTTCGTTGTATGAAAAATATCCAATAATAAGTCGACATCTGATTGCAAAGTTTTAAATTAGAATAATTTTTGGAAAAATCAATACAAAATCAAGATTTATAATTATAAAAATGTGCTGCAGATGTATATAATTCCCAAAATTATAAAATAAATAATTAAAGATGCAAAATACAAAAATAATTTATATTAAATATGTATATTATATAATATAAATAATCTTAATAATTTTTAAATATTTATTAATAAAAATTAATAGGATAATTTGTATTAATGTAACTTGTGAAATACTTCACAATACATGGGGAACCTCTAGATATAATATTATGCTTTAAAGTATCAAGACAATTAAACATGCAATTAAAATTTAAAGATTTAAAATAAAAAAGGTATATATAGCATATCATTCGTAATTTGTAATTTTTTTAATTCATTATATTTTACAACAATAAAAATGTAATGAATAAAAAATAATGGGGGGAAGGGGGTAGACGCACTTCGAGTATTGACCTAATAAAATTGTGCATTCCATATGACAAAAAAAAATCTGTCTATCTGCTGTGATGCTGGTGATGTTCTAAACTATTGAATAATGAAAACTCTATCCACCTTAAGCTCAAATTCATGTTAGTGATCACTAAAAGGTTTTCGTTCAAGAATTAATTAGAAATGAGATTTAATCGTATATCAAACATTACTTGTTTTTTTCGATGTGATAAAACTCATAAATAGTCTTTTCACAGCCAAATGAAAATCAAAATTTTGGCTAAAGTTTTAATTTAACAATCACTTCGCCGTCGTCCGGTCGACTACGGTGCAATTTTCGTGGGTTTATTTTTTTTCCGTTTTATAAATCTCAATTGAAAAGTGTTTCAAAAATACGATAATCCTTATTTCCTTCACTTAAATCATTCTGAATATCTGAAAAAGAGATTCTTAACCCAACAAATGAATGAACGGAGAGTATACAGACAGTGGACAAGCAATGAATAGTCAACAGAAAACAGTTATCGTTCGACATTTCGCTTTTAAATTTGTTGCAGAGTCCAAACAAAAAGATTTTAGAAAACTATCGAGTCGGATGTGGCGGTCAGCGCCTTCTTAAGTTCATCCGTTTTTTTAGTCTTCCTAAAATGATTTTTATTTCCTTTTTCTAATCAATGACTTCCAATCCGACTAAAAGTTGCCTGTTCACACTGCGTTTCCGCTTAGATATGGAGCAAAACCCATTTAATTCGACATACATATGTAATGACACGCGTGAAAAATTCATTAATTCAATTAAGTAATTGACTTGTCTCATTTCCCTTTCACATATTATTTGTTCCAGCTTGAAGGCCATAAAAATACTATTTGATATAATCGTGAAAATATTACAGCTTTTAACACAACAATTTTGTGTTTTTCCTTTCATTTTTACTTCTACAAAAGCATAATATCTATAACAATGAAATTTAATTCCTATTAATGCAAGGGATGTTCAAATGAAAAAGTACGAAAACAACATTGTGGATATAAATGAAGGCTTAATTCAAAGTTTACACCATAGGCCTGAGCACAACGATCCCATTGATTAATGAGCCGAAGGATTCCTTGTTCCAAGAATTCCTGTAGCCGTGACGAGACGCAGTTCTTCACAGCGTCCTTGAGTTCGTCGTCCGAGTTGAAGCGCTTCCCTTTCAGATGTTTTTTCAGGGGACCAAACACATGAAAATCGCAGGGCGACATGTCCGGGATGTTAGGTGGAGTTGGGTCAAGTTGCTCCCACTTCAACTTGGCCAGTTCCGCGTGTGTTACACTGGAGACACACAGCCTTCCCCGTACATGGTCACCATCCGGCGATGAAAGGCGGCCGGTTTAACACCTTCCGCTGTCAGAAATCGGATAATGTCTCGCTACTCCTCAGCCGTTGAAATTTTGCAATGTGAACGTCATCATGTTCTCACATGCACTACAGCGGCAATTGGAAGGCGCTCTTTAACAGGTCAATTGAAAAGTCCCCGGCCTATCATAGTAAAACACATTTTTTTGGCAAAATTAGTTTTTTTTTATTCAACATAATTCCCTTCAAGGGTGATACACTGATTATAGCGACCCTCCAACTTTTCGATACCATTTTTGTAGTACGATTTGTCTTTTGCTTCAAAATAGGCCTCAGTTCAGATCACCTCTTCATTCGACGAAAATTTCTTCCCAGCGAGCATTCATTTGAGATCTGTTGATGGTCCTTCCTTTTTCAAGGTAGTCAATGAAAATTATTCCATGCGCATCCCAAAATACAGATGCCATAACCTTGCCAGCCGGCTGTTGCGTTTTCCCACGCTTTGGAGCGGGTTCATCGTGTGCAGTCCACTCGGATGACTGTCGATTGGACTTCGAAGTGAAATGATGGAGCCATGTTTCATCCATTGTCACATATCGACGCAAAAACTCGGGTTTATTACGCTTGATCATCTTCAAATACAGCTCCGAATCATCAACTCGTCGTTGTTTTGGGTCAAAAGTGAGCTCGCGCGGCACCCACTTTGCACAGAGCTTTCTCATACCCAAATATTCATGAATGATATGATGAACACGTTCAGTTGATATCTTTAGAGTGTCTGCTATTTCATTCAATTTTAATTTACGGTCATTCCAAATCATTTTGTGGATTTTTTTTAATGTTTTCGCCGGTAACAACCTCTTTTGGGCGTCCACTGCGTTCATCGCCTTCGGTGCTCATTTAACCTCGTCTAAACTTAGCATACCAATCCTTGATGGTTGATTTTCCTGGGGCAGTGTCGGCATCAAGCCAAGTTTTTGCTTCAACTGAATTTTTTCCCTTCAAAAAGCAAATATTTTATCAACACGCGAAATTCCTTTTTATCCATTTTTTTCACAATAACAAAAGTTGCTTCACTCAAAATGCTATAATTCACAAACTAATGATCCTACAGCTGTCAAATTTATACACGCATCTTTTGAGGGTTAGGGCTAACTAAAAAACATATGGATTTAATTCTAGTAGCGCCTTCTATGTGTCAGGCCGGGGACTTTTAAATTGACCGGTTATAAGAGCATCTACTCTCTCCTGCGCATGCAGGCGCCCACGTATACTCCGATGCATTCCGGAGACTCCATTCACATCCCTAGATGCCTGGCTACGTTCTCCCATAGCTGCATAGGCAAATATGTTAACGGTTACGCTGTTTCGTACCTTTACATTTGAACACCTCAAACACTTAATTTATACGGGCTTTGGCAAACGATTTATAAGGGAGTTTTGTGTGATAAATGAAAAGTGCTTACAAATTATATATAATACGTATGGTTCCAATTTCGTTAACAACGTGATTGATTTCTTATTTATTTCTATTCAGTAAATTAGAAAAAATAAGTATACTTTGTAACTTGCAACGTGATAATAATAAATATGAAGATAATTTTGAAATAATTTAATTGGCAAAGCTGAAATAATAATTTCAGCTATTGGTGGCCCTGACAGGGAAAGGAAATAACACCTGCAAAAAGGAGAGATCCGTTGTGTGTGTGTTTTGATTTCTCAGGAGATCCTACTTCTGAAAGGTCATGACTTGACCTCAATCTTAAAATTCATTTGTAGCAAAAATGAAGTTCGGTTTTTCTCAAAAGTCACAGTTGCGTTTTAACTGACATTTTTTATCGGAATGTGAGGGGCATCTCAAACTAAAAGATTGCTTACGAGTGGTTGGTGCAATGATACAAATTTCCGCAAAATGAGAGTAATTTCTTGGCTATATTTATGTAATATTTTTGAATTGCATATAAAGACATTCTACTTTGAGGTATTTTTTACAGCTTTAATATCCTTCTCCTATTCTAGATTTCTTTTCCTTAACAATAAATTTGAGAAATTAATTAGCATCTTGAGATGTATAATGAAAAGCAGTCTTTCATCTTAACCATATACAACTATCTTGATTGTATGATCAAGTGAGAGAGTTAGTGATAATTTAACAGCGCAAGAGCTATAGACGTGGCTATGCTGCTCCAAACAAGATAACGTTGTGATCCAGGCGTTTGAAAAAATAAAAAAATAAAAAAAAATAATGACAATGAATAAGGGTTGAAAATAGAGAAGGATCGCTAGGATATCCAGGAGCTCGTCACCCGTGTTTACCAAAGCTGTTAAGTCCCATGGGAAAGAAATATCACGGGTTCCCTCGGGGTCAGTGCTCCTGTTGGCGTGGTGGGGAAATGAGGAGAGGGAGTTGCAGGCAAAGGTGTCGTTCTTGTCACTTGAACCTGGTTCAAAATTACTTGGTTAGTGGACAATATCCCTCGTGTTGCTGCTAGAGCGACGTTGATAAAACCAATCGATCAACCCTCGAGGTCTTGAAGCCCTTACCTACTTATAGAAGGTAAATCCCTGAGGACATTTGGATGATCAAATCTGGCTCAATTGTTTTTAATATTCTAAGAGAGGTAAACAGCAAATCGCTGTTCTTTCATTCTTTTTTACTTCGTAACACGGCTAGGCACGGAAGTTTGGCAATTGAGGAACCGATTCAAGTATCGCCCTTTTCACATAACCTTTCAGCGGGGTTCATATTAATTAGGATTGACGTCAGTAACAAAAACAAATCTTTATAATCTCTGCTTTTTCAAATCTGAAACATTTTTCGTGTCATTTGATTATTCATAATTATTATACTGGTTTTTATTTAATTTAAGTACTATTGCATTAATTAAATTTTGTTCACTGAAATTTGAATTATAAGTTCGTTAACATCTTTTTAACTGACAACAGAAATATCAATTAACTTTCACCCACCGTTACAAACTTCAAATCATTTTTAAGGCTGTAGTAACCTAGTGGTCATGATTGCGGACTCGCGGCCTGCGGTTTTCGTCGAGTCGTGGGTTCGAGTCTTGATGCCACTAAAGACCCGCCGTACAGCCGGGGTTGATGCACGTTAAATCTGTCGGGGCTCAAAGTCCTCCCTTTTGTGAGGAGAGGAAGTTATGAGAAGGAGGGTCTAGCTCAGGTGTCCTCCTCGTCATTTAACTGAGGTTCAAAATTACGAGGTCCGTCGCCAATAGTCCTCGTGTTTCTTCTAGTGCAACGTTAATAAAAAACCAACCAATCAATCAAATCAATTTAAAAACTAGAATAATTTTATAATGTATACAGATTAGCTTAGAGAGAATATGAGTGTGTCTCATACTGAATCTCTCTGTAGAATGGATTGTAGGTGATATGCAAGAATTACGATGATAAAGGTAGGACTGAATTTGAATTTCCATCTCTTCAAATTTCTGAACTACATCCTTTGAAACCTTTTAGATTACATTAATTTCAATAAAAAAAAACCCAATCAATTTATCTTTTCATTTGACAGTGTAACATTTTTCATCGCAAATTCGTACCACTAAGCCTACGATGCCACGTCTCAAACAACTAGTATGCATCGGTTTCCGAATAATTTCAAGAATTAAACAGTATTAGTATTATTCGTGAGTATACAACAGCATGCTTATTTAATGGACTTATAAAAGATTAAATAATTCTATTTAGGATTTTTGTAAACAAGAGGACAAAATTATGGATGAAATATAAATATTATACTGTATAGTGCTAAAGACGGAAGCTTTGACTGCAAAACTACTTGAATGTTTAATTGATAATTTTCTGAATTGACTTAGCGGTCGTGGAAGGGAAGAGAACATGGTCACGAACTCATCACTGACTTTGTTTCGGTCGAATCATAAGATCGAGCTCTGACGACATTAAAGACAGCAAGGCAGCGAGAGTGATGTAGTTAATTCTGTGGGATTCAAAGTGTTAACTTTGGCTTCATGTGAAAATTGAGAGAGAAGTGACTGTTATTGTTTTTCTTTCGTCTTACGAGGGCTATTGGAGGCGGACCTCGTAATTTTGAACCTCAGTCAAGTGACGAGGACGACACTTGAGCCCTCTTTCAAGTCTGTTTCGCCAAGCTATGTCAATGCAACCGAGATGCCATCGACAAAGAAAAATTTACTTAACTATATAAGGCTAAGCTTAAATAATCCTTTTTAAAATTTAAAGACCTTGAAGTCATCTTTTAACATTGAGATACATGTTTGTTTTTTTTATCAGTGTATATAAAGCAAAGCATATTTATAAGCATAAGGAATGATGTATGAGCAATTTATAATAAATAGCTATTTTTATATTTCAATGTCGTGTACTTATATTTAGGATGCACACACACACATCTTACATAAAATTTACTGCATTTCTAACACTAAAAAATTTGCAGGGTACTTTTAAACATAACATTCAATACACTGAACATAATTTTAATTTCAAAAATTAAATTAAATATAATTTAAAAAATATTAAAATTTCTGATTCATACTACTAATATTGTGTAATACATAAAAATAGCAGTGTTCATTAGAAAAATATTATATTGAATGTTTAGGAAGTAACCTCATTTAATATTGTGCAAAATATTAGCACTAAAGACAAAGTAGATTTTGAAGAAAGTATACCCTCATCCTAAAAAAAAACCTCATTTTGAGAAAAACGCATATATACATATCTTTCTCTATGTTATAGCGCGTGCTTTACTATTTTAAAATTTAATTTTCTAGAATTCTATTTACTCATATTCTCATTAATAGTATATCTACTGAATCGTTGAAACAGCCTCTGTTTTGTAATAGCAAAATAATTATCCTTCTCCAAACTTCTACACTATGCCAATGGGAGGCCTTGGGACCCCGACAGATTTAATGAAGAGCTTTAAAATCCAATTATATCTAATGCACATCAGCTCCACCTTATATTATACATTGTTGTATTTTATCTATAATTTTGTCATTTTATCTTAATGCGAGTTTTAAAAAATATATATGTCAAATTTTAAACTAGCTAGATTTCACTCTCCCACTAAGATACCTATCACTCCCACATTATTTGTCACAATGGATTTTTAACAGAATCGAGACTCGTCCCTCAACTTTTTGTCCCAACTAGCCCGTGATATTGTCACCAAGACAACCGTAACTCTGGTAACGGTCCGAAATCAACATCCGAGGACGTAAAATCTAATATATGTATAGAGAGATAGAAAGACTCTCTCAAAACAGATATATGTAGATACGTGCCCTTTAAAAATTAATAGACTTATATATAATATATATATTCGTGCCCTTTAAAATTAATGTTTCGAAGACTGCTATTTTTGCAGTAAAATTTTAATATCTCTCTTGTGTAGTAAAAAAATATAATAGGTACTTGAATAAAATCCCAGCGACTATTTTCTTCAAATCAGAAGATGTGGCAAGCGATGTGATATTCTGGGAAACATGGAAAAGTTTTTTCAGTTGATAATTTGAAAGAAAAAAAAAGGCAAAAAAATTGAGATTTGCCTACTTCAGACAAGAATACAGTTGAGTATTTTCAATGGTATGGTATTTTGGTATTACAAATTGTTAACGGACTTGATATGTCATTACGCTTGAAACAATGACAAACAATGAGGTTGAAACGTTACTGATTACTGCAAAAGAGTATTCGTTGTTAGAGTTTTTGAGAGAATACCGGCTGACCGTTTCGAAGTAGTTGCAGTAGGCTAGTTGTCATTGTAAAGGACTCGCAGCCGGCGTTATTTTCGTCGGGTCATTGGTTCGAGCCTTGATGACACAAAAAACCCACAGTATAGTAGGTTTCATGCATGTTAGGCATTGAATTTTTTTTAATTTTGTTTTTATGAACGTCGCACTAGAAGCAGCACGAGGGCTATTGGTGACGGACCTCGTAATTTTGAACCACGGTCAGTGACGAGGACGACACCTGAGCTGGTACCCTCTCTCCTAACATCCACACCACGCGATCGGGAGGACTTTGGGCCCCGACAAATTTAACGGACATCAGCCCCGGCTACACGGCGGGTCTTTAGCGGTCAAGGATCGAACCCGCAACTGAACGAAAAACCGGTGGCCACGAATCCGAAGCCATGACCACTAGGCTACCTCGGCCACGTTAAGCCTTGAGAGGTGTGGATGTTTGGAGAGGGAGGTGCCAGTTCAAGTGACGTACTCGTCACTTGAATGAGGTTTAAAGGAACCAGGACCGTCATCAACAGCTCTCGTGCTGTTTCTTGCGGTGAAGTCTATCAACAAACAGTTTGCAAGCAATTTAAGAAAATATTGAAGGAAGATCTACCGATTCTCGGACGCATGGAATGTTTATAAGACTGTTGAATTAAGAGCCGTGAAATTCGAAAAAATTTCACCAAAGCGAAAGCATTATAGGCATGTTAGAAAATTTGTTACGCAATTCTCAAATTTGGCCCAATTTTAAGGGAAATAATGAATTTAAGAACGATATCTGGACCTTCCTCTTGTATTTGATTTCACTATTCATTTATTTATTTTTTTACATTCAAGTAATAGAAATATATTTCGTGGATTGCGTCTGATTTATTTCCGCTCTAGTTCAGGCGATTTATCGCTCCTGTATTTTGCCGCCTTAGGCAATCACCTACCGCCTAAAGCCTGCCCTGATCGAAGCCAACTGGAAAAAACTTCCTGGAAACACAACAACTCCAGAATTTATCCCTTTCTTTGAATCATCATATTCCTTTAACATATCGACGAAATGGTAAAATTATTTTGTTTGTCAAAGTTCAGATTATAAATTATCACATACTATTTTTAAGCATTCATAAGTATTTTAAATAATTTATAAAATATTGCTTAATACCGACCCTTATTCCCTCTTGATTTAATGATATAGTGATTTGCGCACACAATCCTAAAAAGGTTTTGCTTCAAATATGTAATATTTTTATTTCATAAAGCATATGAATTCTTAGAGATGTAATTAAACTAAAACTATTTAGTATTTCATGCATTTTTTAATTTCTTATGATTAATCGAAAATTGACATTAAAATTTTTAATGTTATAATATACATGAGGGTGGTTCAAAAATACTTGTATTTAAAGTCACATGGCATCATTAAGGTAAATTGATGTTACTACTGTTTGCTAACCTTTGTCAAACGAAGCCGAAACAAATTTGACATTGATTCATAAGTTAGTTTTGATTTGGTAGTCATTTGCTGCCCAAATCAAAATTTGACTACTGCTGCGTCGAGTTGTCACCATCGGCGAGATCTGGATTCATCTTAATGCATAGGAAATCAAGCAAAAATCAAAACGCTGGTTTGCTACCGGTGAATCTTTTCCAAAAAAGGCGAAAAGGGCTTCATCGGTCGGAAAAGCTACGACGAAGAGTTTTTGAGGTGCGAAAGGTGTTATGATCACGAATACGAGTACCTTAACAGCTATCTAAAGAGTCATGATGCTTGCTAAAAACAAACCATTTTGATGCGAAGAGCACCTTTTCATGGAATTTCTAAGGATTTATTGAATGACCCTCGTACCTACCTTTTGAAAAGATTTCAAAGTATTTCGAAACAAAATAGTTTTACTTTAATTTATGCAAAATAAAATGAAAAAACCATCTGCACTGCTTTCGTATTGTCCTAAATAGTTTTTAAGACACCTTGCACGAAACGATAAAAATTCACATAGTGAGAAAATGAGCTTTCAAGTTTCCCGTACAGTAAAGTTGATCAGAAGCAGTCATGTACATTTTAAACCATATCTTGGTAAATAATTAGAATATTTTCATGGGGTTTGTTTGTAAGTGTTAAGGAAAATCTGAATTCCATATATTATCATATCTGACTCAACAGCCCCGCGTGGGCCAAGGCCATCTTTTGAAGGTTATTCCGAGATAACCTGCCTTTTGCCTTTGTCCCACTGTCAGTTTCTCTCCCCTATCACTTTAAAATTTGATTCAACAGAATCAAGCCACCTTAGTTTTGGTCTTCCTCTTTTCCGACTAGTAAAGGGCTTTGGAAGAAAAGTATCCTTTACTGGATTTTTCTCATCCATTCTAACAATATGAGTAGCCCAGTTCATTCGTTTCACTTTAACACTAGGTTTACTATGAAATGGCATATACCAATTTCTACCAAAGGGGTCAAAATGACCCCTTTCGGCATTTAATTAGAAAAAAAATATTAATTGACCTATCTATTATGAAGTTAAAGTAGGAAAAACTAACTTCAATAAAACTACATCCTCTGTAATAATTAGTTTTTACTATCCTTTTTATTTCTGGCAGCGGTAGTCTAGTGGTCAAGGTTTTGGATTTGTGGCCGGCGGTTTTCATTCAGTCGCGGGTTCAATCCTTGGCCAACAAAGGCCAGCTCAGGTGTCGTCCTCGTCACTTGACCGTGGTTCAAAATTACGAAGTCCGTCGCCAATAGCCTTTGTGTTGCTTCTAGTGCGACGTTAATAAAAACTTAATTAAAATCCTTTTTATTTTTGAGATTTTAAAATAAAACATTTTTTTACAAATTACAATGTTTTCTCCGTACATATTCCCCCAAACGTATTTTTTTGTAACTGCCACTGATAACTTGCGTTTTTTTTATTACAAAATGCTATTTGGCATTTTTTTCTTGATCCAGAACTCTCAATTGCATCCACTAACAGCTCATTCAAATTATCTGATTATGATGAAACTTTGTATACAGCAGCAAGTTCTTCTGCCAGCTGGAACAAATAATCCTTCCTAGATATGTTTTCACCTGTGGTTTCTTTATATAATATGCTAGGATATTGAAAAAGACTTGCAAAGGCAATCTTTGAGATGACAATTTTACGGTATATTTTCGAGCCTTTTGGTCTGTCATGTCAACTCCGTAATTGGTAGTATTATAATGTGCTATTGATTCGGGTAATTGTTTTTCATTTTTGTCAATTTTGACGGAATTGTGCTCGGAACTAAGAAGTCTTCTTATACACACACATTTTGCCAAACATATTTATTTCTATATTTATACTTATATCTATATGAGTCCCTATTAAGCAGTTACATATTTAAATATAAATGTATGTATTCTCAACAATATTTATTCGAATGGTCAAAATGATCCCTTCGGTAAAAGTAGGTATACTATATACATTTCTCCGAAACTAAAAATGAAAAAAATATTTGAGATTATATTATGTCTTATAAATGTTAGTAACAATTAATATAAATATTCTCATAAAATATGAGAATAATTTTCTTGAAGAAAATTAACGAAAAGTTTTCTCAGAGGGGTCAAAATGACCCCTTGGTAAACCTAGTGATAATACATTTAATGGTATCAGGCTTATTAAAAATGCTATAAATTTCAGAATTAAAACGTCTTCGCGCAAAAGACTATTTTTTTTACGACATCGAAAAATTTTTTCGGAACGTTTTCCTCAAAAATTACAATTTTGTATTCTCCATTTTTAGTTAGAAACCAAGTTTCCGAGCCAAACACAAGGACCAGATACAACATTTTCATTCAATTTTAACTTTTGTATTATAATATACATTCAAAAAGAAAATATATTTTCATGAAATCTATAGAAAAATTCTTTTCTATAAATATCGTCTGCTGTAAACATGAAGAGAAACGGAAAGGTAACTCGAGTAAGGAAAAAGGAACTTGGGGAAAAAATCGATTATTATCCGGAGTGAGTCACACAAAATACAAATCTCTGTGAGAAATCTTACACATAAAATCCAAATATTTAAAAAATCCTTTGTGTGATACAGAGCTCATTGACTTCAAAAGTTAAATAAACGACGTAATAGGACCACAGGAGCTGTAACGATATATTCTAAATCGGTAAAAAGGTAAGAAACATAAACATCTGTAACTGTTTGTTGAATCGAATGGTAAAATTGTTGATATTCTGCAGAATATGATTTTATTCGTTTTTAGTGTAACGAGAAGTAAGAAAGGAATAAAAAATTTTCAAAGGTGTTTTCGAAATATAGTAATTGACGAAAGAAGTTACTTTCATTGAAAATGTTTTCAGAACTTAATGTATTTACAAGTCTAGTCTGTTGATTGGAATATTACGTAAGGCATTTTGACTTCGAGTTTGATAGAGGACAAACCTGACTATGAATACAAATCATTATATGATGTTATTAATTTCAATGGATGACAAAATAATTACACGATATGTAATAGGAATGCAAACCGATAGCCTTTATGTATGTCAAGGTTATTAAAATTATATTTTCTTGGTGCTCCCTATTTTTCCTGTTCCTTAAAGGCGACTTTTAAACTGAGTAATAATGCATGTTGGGGAGATGGGGCGCATTTTGAATTAACATAGAAAACTGTAAATCTAAGTAATTAATTTATAACATGAAGAACTTTGTTGCTTCTGTTTATATTAACATTAAATGAAACAAAATATATTCCTAAGAAATTTGCTATCAGCAGCCGATTTTTTATTCTGTTATTAAAGGTAAAGTCTCATAGTTTTGTTCGACTTCACTTAAAATACAGTTAATTTATAAGGTTATGCTTGTGAATATATCACTTACATGAACTTCTAAATAATCGGTTTTAATTTCATAACATTTTTATATAAACTGCAAAATATCATAGGATTTATTGTTTTGTTAACGTCATTATTAGAAGAAACACAAGGACCCTTGGCAACGGACCTCATAATTTTGAGCCACTGCCAAGTGAGGAAATAGACATCTGAATTAGCAGTTTTTACGTCTTTCTTAACTTCGACAGCGATGTACGGACTTTGAGCCCCTGACAGATTCAATGTGTATCATGACATGTCTTAGTAGAATCAGGACTTGAACCTACGGCTCGACAGATCTGACAAATCTGATCGCTGTCACAAGACCTCCCGTTGATATGGTGTGGAAATTTAGAGAGAGAGGTGCCCTTTCAGATGTCGGCTTCGCCACTTGATCGAGGTTCAGAATTACGAGATCCGTCGCCAATAGCAGTCGTGTTGCTTCTCAGCGCGACGTTAGTAAAACAATCATATCTGATGCCACTAACAACTGGCCGAAAAGCTGGACTGATGCACGTTAAATCTGTTGAAGCTATAAGTCCTCATGTTGAGGTGGTACTTAGAAAATGGGGGGGGGGGGTAGTTAGGTGTCGACTTCTTCGCTTGAACGAGGTTCAAAATAAATAACCATTTATTTTATCAAAAATCGCTTTTTGTATTGGACTAGTGAATGCTATTCATCTCGGCTCTCTTTCTCAATCAAATTACAATAAAAATAAAAGCGAACCTCGCATGTTCACAGTATCATAAGCCTTGTAGAGATTTATTGATGAACGAAATTGAAGATTCAGTCTTTCACATATTTTTGAAATAATATATTAGGGAATGTTTTTAATTCGTTTCATCTTCGTCGGTTTGGCTAAATCCCCTTGGCTTTTTTTCTCCAGCTATGCAAATGTGAGCATAGTTTTCCATCCTTTATGCGTTTGTCCGTCATAGCGTTATATGTAGCGTAAGTATGTAGCGTTTGTCCATCATAGGTTGGCTCTTGCATCATTATTCAATTTAACATATTAAGCTCATAAGAGTGACAAAAAAAAAAGCAGTTTAAGAAAACTCGATATTAAACATGTGAAATTATTTATTATCAATACCGAATAACCTGGACAGCTCTCTTCAGACCCTAACTCACAGTCCTTTTTATAATTGAAATAGTAAATTCTTACTGAGACTTATTGAATAGTTACTTCTTATTGAATAGTTACTTCTTATTGAATA
>BMAW01005057.1:49352-60830 GCA_019974015.1 Nephila pilipes
GTTACTTCTTATTGAATAGTTACTTCTTATTGAATAGTTACTTCTTACTGTTGATTTATGTATTATCTTTGATATCAAAACTACGTAGATTAATACTGTTACTGCAATTCAATCCAATCCTTAAGATTGTCGCAATGCTAGAGCTTCCAATTCTTATAGCCTCTACTCTCTTCTCATTTCCCCTTTATTTGTATACCATTGTATCTTAATCACTTCATTTCGACCTTCATTGAATTTATATAATTGCGGCTCATTTTGGTTGGGAAGAAATTGTAATTTTCTGTAATTAAGCTCAATAGAAGTCCCCAAGATTTGTAAAGAGAAAATCGAAAATAGCCCAACGTCATTAATGTTTTTCGTCTTTTCTCAGTATTTTCATTTCTTAAAATCAGTTCCAGATAGGTTTCTTATCTTTGGTAGGTTTATATCTTTGATTTAACCTAATTTAGTCTTGGGTACAGTACCCTATTTTAGATTTCGGTACATGGCACAGTAAAATAAATATCAAATTGATAAATTCCTTTGTAAAGTAGAAATGAACTTACCGATGAATAATTTATTTATATAACACAAATAGTTTTTTACTTATTGTATGGAGATATATAAACAGAAAAATAAAATTCAATGTAACAAAAATATTTTTTTCGCAGTTATAATGAATTTAATGAAGGGGGTGGCTCAGTCGCATTAAATGGTTAGAGAGAGTAATCGCATGACTTAATATAACAGTAATTTCTACGAGTACATATCTAAAACCATAAAGATTCAAATTTTGAATATACATCTGAAATCGAAACAAAACAGGTATCCCTGAGCCTTACGAAACAATCAGAGGATTGGAGAAAAAACACCTCAGAAAGTAGTCTTCGTATATCATAAGAATGAATAATGATTAAGGATAAAAAGAAAATACTCAAGGCTAAAGTGACTGGGGGGACTGAACCAAATTACAAAGAACTGATACATCTGAAGATTGCTCAATCTTCATGACAAATAACTAGAAAACACTAAAAAAAAAAAAAAAAAAAAAAAAAAAAAGAAAGCAATGGCCCACCCAAGGCTATTTTGATTCGTATGATATTAATAATGAAATACGAAGAGAGGACGGATAAATCTAATTTTGAAGTATATCTAGGAGATTAGTTTGATCTTTCTTTAGGTTTGGTTATGTTTTTAAAGTTTTCTTTAGATTATATATAAATATGTGTGTGTGTTTATTTACTTTGTTTTTTATGTATTTGTTTGTGCTTTTTTTTTTTTTTTTTTCATTTTTTAAATTTGAAATTTTGTACGTTTTTCTGGAATTTTGTTTATTCTTGGTCTATACCATTAATGATATTACACTTACTGAAGATGGGATGGTTGGATCCTTAAAACTAATTTCGACCCACTTTTCTCATTTCAAAGCGTGGGACTGTATTTAAATTATGTAATCTCCATTTTTGTTTCTTATAAATTATTTTATTTTCTCTTGATATTTGCTGTGTTTAGGGGTAACTTTGAATTTAACTAGGTTGTAATTTTTAATTAACGACTTATACAGGCTTTGAATTAAAATTATTGCATATAATTTGTATTTCAATAACCTCATGGTATTTTTTCTTTAAAATATTTTTTATATATTTTTTTAAATTTAGAATAATATTTTTATAAAATTTTATTGATCTGGTAATTTTGAAAATTTATTGATTTTTTTTTTTCAATAAATTCTGTAGTATTTGTAGATTTTTAGTTTTAATAGTTTTTTTCAAAATTTGCTTTTAGGAGTTGTAACCTGTAATTCTTAATATGATTTTGTATAATTTAAAAGTAAGTCTAATTATATATTAAATAAATAAAATAAGTCAACAAATAAAAATTTAGATATATAGAAATTCATAATTAGGAGTTTAGATTATTTTTTTTACTAAAAATAATTATGTATAATTAATTTTTTTATGACATTCAATGTTTAAGACATTGAAATATCAAAGAAATTTATTTAAAAAAATATGGAAATATGTACTTTACAAATATGTTACGACATCATGGACTTGATCTAGCTTGGCTAGACACGGAGATGAACAACAACAACAAAAATATGCTAGTAATGTACTAAAAATTGAATATGTGAAAACAGAAAAGGAAATGAAACTTTTACTTATTTCTGAACAAAGTAGTTTCTAATATCTTATCGAACATTATCTTTTGCGGAAGCCGTTTCAAAGTAATGTTCACTTATAATAAGAGAGGTAAAAATTTCTTCAGGAACGCTTCAGGGTAGAAGCCATATTCTCTACCAGAAATCGAAAGCTAAACTGAATTTAAAGTAAAACTCTCGCTCCAAGTTAGAAATGGAATTCGCACATCAGCTAAGAACAGCATGTTGCTCCCCGGTAAGAGTTATATCCGGTGAGTAACTTTCGAGAAGTCGTGAATTTCCATTCCTTTTAGAAATGGAAAGCAATTTTTTTTATCTTATTTAACTTATATCCATTCTTTTGAATGAAATCCATGGGCACTTTCTACTGTAATTTGCATGCATGTGTGTATGTATGTATTTCTTTCTTTCCTTTTTCTATTTAAATCGATTCAATTTGACTTATGGTTAATTTTTTAACATGATAATATTCCAATTTCAGTTTAAATAATTTTAGTATATTTGATTAAAATTTTAAAATAAAACAATAATTTTAGGAAAAAAAAAAGGAATTTTTGGCAATAATTTTTTCATTTGTTAACTACAATACACCTTCTCTTTCAAGTCGGAGTATAGATTACTACTCCATTGCTTCCAGTATAAATTTTCATTGAAAACTCCTTTTAACTTATACGTTTTAAAAATGTCAATTTCCGTTTACACTAATTGATTGAGTGGTTTTATGAGATATGGAGCAACAATAGCTGTTATCCCTTTTATGGCATTGATCTCAATTAAAGACCAATTTTCCAAATAAAAATCACGATAGTAAAGTATCTTCCCTACTGGCTATTTGATTAATTGGTTACTTTAGAGCAGCGGTCAAGAGAGTTAATCCAAACACTCGTTGATGTATTGGTACTGTTTCATATAAAAATTTGAAAGAGATCTATGTAAGGGGGTCTAACACAAAGTAAAGGAAGGAAGAAAAAATTTTAAACTCCTCAGTCTCAGCATCGTCCGTAGGAGACACTAAACAACACTTTCAAAAAATGCCTCCAAGTGAAATAAAAGGCGTCATTGGTATCCAAAATTAGTTAATTTTCTTGTTAATAGATGGAAGTTCTAAAAAAATGATTTTTAGTGAACATTTTGCATTCGTATCTTATTTACGGTAAAATGAAAAAGGTGTTTTCCGAGAGAAAGAAAATTATACGCTTGCGCATCGCTAAGGGTTCATATTTTTTATTATTTGTGAAATAAAAAAAAAAGTATTCAACACACTGTTGAATTCCTTAAACTTGCTGTTTATATATAACATTATTAATTTCTTACTCAAATCATCCCACTTCTGATTTAGAACGCAGTGTTGCCTGTAGGAGACATTGGGTCAATGGCTATTAAAATCACTCGATTTGAAACTATAATTATGGAATTTATCTCAGCTCGGAATGATATTCTTTAATTGCTAACTAAATTCACCAAATGTAGATATTTAAAGGATACAGGAAAGAATCTGTATCTGTAAGAAAATTAAATGAAACATAATTAGTGCTCACTGTAATTATGTCTAATTTAAAATTTCCCAGAATTCGAATGTATTGGGCAGAAAACATTTTCATGGAAACTCGCAGACAACATTTCATGGAAATCACGAATTTTCAATCGGAAACAACTTCAAACTGAGAAGTGTTAGTTAATAGTATAAGATAAAGCGAGAGAGAGAGAAAAAAAAACGAATGATAAATTTTGGAAATTAGGATTCTTCTGCAAACAGTTCGGACAGGAATATTTTTTGTGATTCAAATTTTACATTATGCTCCTTATTATGAATTACTCATTAAATTAAGACTAAAGAAATATTTTAAATTAACATTATGATGTCGCTTTGTCTCAATGTCTCCTCCAGGAGACACTTAATTTTTCAAAAATAAAATAATTTTTTAAACATTTTTTCAGTACTTTTTCATGTATTTAGAACCGATTGATACAAATTATTCAAAAATGTGTGGTTCAAAGTTAACTTTGGGTCTGAGGAAGTTAATACTGATTGTAGAAGATTACTACTGAGATACCAGGATTAACTAAAACCAATACATTCCGCAATATATTTTGGTTATGAAAACCATTTTTTTCTTACACAGTATGCTTATGTAACTTTATTACTTACTTTTGTCGATATCATTGCTATGGAAATTATTGCTTCATTTCATGAATATTTATAGAGGAATTAAATAATACGATATTAAAATTATGGCTTGAATAAATTGTTTAAAATGTAACCATTTCATTTGAACTTGCTTAAGTTCAAATAAAAGAGCAATTTACGTAACATAACGCATATGGTATACTTAATACTATTAAGTTTCTCAACTGTTACTTAATTATATTAAGTTTCTTAACTGTTAAGTTCTTACTACAGATAAATAAATACATTTTTTTTTCTTAAAATAAAGAAATACATTGAAATATTTTAATTACCTGCAATCAAGACGATATTCCATTAAGAATACATCAGTATATGTAACGTAAAAAATTTTCGAAGTAAATTCAGGAATCCTACACGTGAGTAATTAATTCGGGTAGTTATTATTAGTTGTTTTTTCAATCAATTATTCTTTAAAGGAAAACATTAAATAATAGAAGATCGAATATAATTATCTTTAAAAAGTATTTGATTATTTGACCCTATTTCTTTTGAAACCAAAGTTATGAGAATTTTCCAAATTGGAAAAAATTAGCGCAAAGGCGTCCCCCCCCCCCGTAAAATAAGGCTCTTATCATTAAATGAATACAATACAATTTTGAATGTTTGGGAAAGAAAATAAACGAACAATATCTTAATCAACCCGAAATACGATACTCCACAAAGTGCTAAAACTTTAATGTACTTAAAAATTCTGAAATTTGTTACCATTCATTAAGCCTTTTCCTCCCACTAATTTTTCCGAACTTGCTCTTCCTTCTCTTTTGGTTTTAAGTTTTATTTGTTGCTATAAATTACCAGAATTATTCACGCCGCATAGCCCCGGGAGGCTTTTACGGCCACCCAACCTTCATTCGGCCTGTCATTTGATGTAGAAACCCATAAAGAAATCGATGGCCGTGGAAATTGCAGCCTTCAAAGCAGCTTTGGGGGAGATTCGTAGAGAGTCAAGGGAAGTATTTCCCTCCTTCATATTTCATCTTTAATGTAATTTACACTGAAAATGCATTATTTATCTTTCCAAATATTTTAGGAGTAAATGTTAGAATTTTTCTAACATTTACTGAGGAAGAAAGCTCTTCGAAAAGATGTTCAAAACCTTCAATCGCTAATTAAAGATAATGAACGTAATGAAATTTTTCTCTTTTTGTATTAAGAGCCTTGCTTTCAATTATTTTACAGGTTCAGACTTAATGAAATTTAAGTTTGACATGTATTTGAAGTCTCGGTTTGTTAAGGCTGAGGATAACTTAATAATAATATAAGTGATGCCTCGTATAGGCTGGAAAGTGGAGAGCAATAAACAGACGGGAAGTGGAAAATTTTAAACACGAGTCTTATAATAATTATTGCTTTGAGCAATCTTTGTATTTTTCTTCTACGTTAAGAATAAATAATTTCCATTAAAGTTTGCTTTTACATAAATTTATTACTTATTAAAGAATAAAGAGTAAAAAAGCGTTAACTTATTGTTTAAGCTAAATATTATTTAATTATGAGCAAAGTAATGTTTCAAACTGTCTTGAGGCTCCAAACTATAAACAAATTAGGAGCAGAAGATATTAAAGATATATTTTTAAGACACAGTTTATATATATATAACAGTTATACTGATTTGAATGTGCTCGAAATTTTACTCTCCCTGATAAAAATGTGCAGAAGAATTTCTCGAAATTTTATAATTATTTGTTCATAAGGTTCATAATTGAAAAAAAAAACTTAATTGATTTTTAATTATTTAATTGGCAGTGTAATAGCAGTTGTTATACATTTATTTTCTGTGCGTTATTATGATAAAGTACCGATTATTATCTCTATTTTCAAATCAAATATAAATCTTGAAAAGTATTGATATTCTAAAAATATTTTTGAACTGTTCGAAATAATTAAAAATGATAAATAAATTTTAAAAAAAATTTGCTTACTGTTGTACATAATTTATACAAGCAATGGGAAAGAGATGAAGTTCATACGGAAAGTATTACCCTCTGAAAAAATATGTGTGAACACAGAGGTGCTGCTTAGGAAATTATTGCTCCTTTTATTCTGTAATCTTTTCTTAGAGGAAATGGAGTTCGGCGATAGAAAGGAGATCTGAAACACTCCTGTCTGCTTATCTGTACTCCTTCCCCACTACCCATAGACCTATGTGTAGGGGGAAAGGAGTAAGCTTGAGATAATAACAAACAGAAATATAAACAAAGCATATTTGTTGAAGAGATACCAAAGAATGACTCAATTGACAACTTTGGGGAGTAGATGAAGTAGTTAAGCAAAATAATGAATACGTAGGAAGTTATAATGCACAATATTCGTTCATAGCATAATCTAATATAGAACATTACAGAGATATAAGGTAATGAAACTGATTTTAAGATTTCAAATAAATCGCGAGAAGGTAATATATTTTTCTCTATGATCTGTGCCTATGAAAGAAATGTGTTTTTCATATCTGAGTTATAAGTTGATTAGAGGCAGGGACGATTCTTTTTTTGTGTGTTTCATTATCTAATGCTTAAATTATTGAAACCTACAAGTGAGGGCCGCGGTAGCCTAGTGGTCATGGTATCGGATTCGTGGCCGGCGTTTTCGTTCAGTCGCGAGTTCGATCCTTGGCCGCCAAAGACCCGCCGTGTAGCCGGGGCTGATGCACGTTAAATCTGTCGGGGCCCAAAGTCCTCCCGTTCGCGTGGTGTGGATGTTAAGAGAGGGGGTGCAAGATCAGGTGTCGTCCTCGTCACTTGACCGTGGTTCAAAATTACAAGGTCCGTCGCCAATAGCCCTTGTGTTGCTTCTAGTGCGTGCTTATAAAAAAACTAAACAAAATGGAAACCTACAAGTGACTTGAAAGTAATTTAAAACAATATGCGCAATTTACTCCTTTGTAACATTTAACTGAAAATGAAGCTTTCGTAATGCTTACCGCGTCAATAAAATGTTATTAATGCTTATTCAACACAAAATTATCGCCAAAAGTATTACCAAATACAATTCCAAATAAAACTGCAAGTTAAATTAATTATTTATTTAATGAACATTTTGATTCGTTTTACCATGCATCATTACAGAGTTTTGTTTTAAATGAGTAACTTAAAATTAAGCTTTGTTAAGGGAACACAATACCCTATGAGCAATTTTCATTACATATTTAGAAGAAAATTTTTATTTCCAACCTGTTTAAACACACATAAAATAGGTATTTCAGAAAAAATTTCATTTTCAAACAAACAACTATAGAAACACTAAATTTTATAAAAAGCATTTAAATATTTTAAAATTCCTTCAATTTTTACAAATTTTAACTTTTTCATACAAAATGTTCTTAATTTCTTAGAAGTGTATTTGACAGTTCTGTGCATGGTTTTGTTTGTTCTAGTGTTATTTATATAGTTTTACAAATTTTTTTCTATCACACACTACGAAAAACAGTATTTATTTAATTTTGTGGATTTTTTTTTTTTAAAAAAAAACAACTGTAACAACTTAATCTTGCGCCAATAAAACTTCACTATCATCATCATGATCATCCATCTCTTGGAACTTCTAATGATTTATTGAACGAACCTTGTATTTTAATGAATTGTAACATGATATTTGTAAACAATTAAATCTATATATTTCCAGGAGTCAAATTTTTAAAAGCGTTTTATTTGAGCTTATCTAAAAATATTTAAATATTTAAGTATTTATTTTGATATACTGTAGTGTTGTATTAATATTGTAATGATTCAATAAGCTCGAAATTACATTTTTCACAAAGAATTGCAAAGTATAAGAGATCGAATGAGTAAAATATCTCGAAACTAATCTATATCAAAAAATTTTTTGTTTCTGGCGACATATGAATTTGATATTCGATCTGCCTACCACTTTCTTCCAGATCCTAGTAAATAAAAATCTTAGTCTTACAAGCATGAGCTTTCAGCATAAATCCCTTTAGACTCCATGCTGAATCCGTGATTTTTTTTTTCTTCGAACTTGATTTCTTACAGAGTGCGTATCTAAGACACTCTGATGGACAGTGTGTCTTTGATCTACGCTTCTTAAGAAAAACAAACATGTGAAAGAGAGGGATGTAGAGATTACGGAACAGCAGTTTTCATTCGACCTCCTAGAAAACATTCGCTCAACAGAGCTTTAATACTCCTTGCGTTCGAAGGAGGAAAAATAAGCTTAGTTTACTGATATGAAGTAATCCGCATCGTTCTGTTTTATATCATATATGAGGAGGTTTACCAAGTAAATATCTGTTATGAGAATTAAGTTCAGCTTATTTTGTTACTTTATCTTTGTTTGTATATCTTTATTTATACTACTCAAAAGTTTACTAAAAATGAGTTTTTTAATCGTTTCCATTTTTCAGAAATTTTTGTATTTAAATTTGATTATAGTTATTCTTTATCAAAAGGTATCAGTTTAGATTATTATTCGTATTTCATGATCTATATAATGTACATTTATAAATTCAAATGTTTATTTTAAATTCAATTGCTTATGTCTAGTTACAGAAACACACAATAAGGTGAAATAATTTAGCAAAACAAATTGTAAATAAACATTTATAATAAAAAGAGCTCAACATATCTAAATTTGTTGAAATGATATGAAAATATTTTTTTAATCAGAATGTATCGTATCTCAATGACTTAACACTAATGACAAAAAAAAGATAATTTCATGACAAAATTACAACTGGAGTTTGAAAAGTACATTTTTTTTACCAGATTATTCCTGCCATCCAGAGAAACAAATAAAATTACAATATCTGCATTCTAGAAGTAACAAACAAAATTATATATTTTTCGTAGTGAAATAAAGATCAGCTAGACTTCTAGGTAAGTAACTAGGGAGAAAACCATAAGGCATACTTTATTTTTAATAGTAACCATATTCAAAGTTATTGAACAACAATTTGTTTTATTTTTTGCTTCAAGCTTCATTTTTTTATATAAAATGAAAAAAAACACACACACACACACACACACACACACATATATATATAGTCAAAAAGATAAATCTTATCTGTTATGAATGAAAAATAAATAATCCAAAAAAATTAATCAATTAAATTTAAAAATAATTATAAAAATTTACTTGAGATACCGCGCATAGCAACAATGCCACACTTACCTAACGCAAAGAAAACAAGGTTTTCCCAGTTGAACTAAATCCGGAAATACAACGCCCTCTATCAGAGAAAAAGTACTAATGAAGAATAATGTTAAAGACTTTAAGACACAATTAAAAGTTAATGGAAAATAGTGCATAATAGTTATGAATATATGTATATATGTGTGATATTATATATAATAAAAATGTAAAATTTCTTTCTATTTTATAATTCTTACATTTTATAGAGAACCTATTGAATTTAGAACGCGGTAACAAATGGTTTCAATACTCACATAACTGAAGAAGATAAAATTTTCCAAAACATTTTACGAAAAATTACCGATGGTTTTAATAAAATTGTCATAAAAAATAGTTATGAAATTATTAAATATGTTTATGATAAAGAGATGTACTCAGCATATAGATTTTGAAAATTTGTTTATTTCTATTGATATTGAGGGTTTCATTAAAATTCTTTTAGTTTATTTTTTTATAAAACTGAATAATAATAATTTTACAAAACTGAATAATATATAAAAAAAACTGAAAATTAATAGTTTCTTTTATTATCAAAATTTTAATTTTCTAATTAATTGAATTTTAAAAAGAAAATATATTATTTTTAATGATAAAAAATGTAAACAAACTAAAGGTACATCAGAAGGTCCTACGAGTAATAGTCT
Source organism: Nephila pilipes (assembly GCA_019974015.1). Lineage (NCBI taxonomy): Eukaryota > Metazoa > Arthropoda > Arachnida > Araneae > Nephilidae > Nephila > Nephila pilipes. The sequence goes on from BMAW01005057.1 coordinate 59,473, forward strand.
GGATAACATTTGTTTACACTTCTTTGAACAAATTCTTATTGATAATAATTATTATACTTTATTTAGATACACATTGATGAATTGACAATTTTTCAAAATAAATTCAACCTTGAATTTAAACCTGACTTATCTTTTTTATCCTTCATATTTAAAATTAATGTAAGCTAATAAAATATTCAGGAAACTGATTACTTGGATATTAATTTAAAAACTGCAGATCACGGGATATGCAACAATATTTATGTTACAGAAGAGAGAGCTTGTATAAAAATACTAAGTCTATAATTTCTCTCTTATCTGAACAGTATCTTTTTTTTTTTTTTTTAATTATATGGGAATTATTTTTTTATTAAAATGGCGACCCAAGATCCTGAATGAAGCACTTTAAGGTATCCCATTACGTTCGGAACCATGATTTTTAAAAAAAAAAACATATAAATGATTTTTTTTTTTTTTGATATTTAATATCATCTGAATTAGAAAGTTAAAAAAAAAAAAGCATTCCAGAAGTTTTGTTACAATGAAAAAATTTTAAAATACAATTTTTTAGCACAAAATAAGAAGAAAAAAAATAGCCCATTTTCAAAATATTCTCCTTTCATGAAAAATCTTTCTATAATAATGTTATTCAGCCTATGTATTGATATGATACCTGTACAGAGTTTGAACTAGGATTTTTTTTTTATAATTCACATTATTTGCAGAGTTATTAAGAATCGAAGTAACAACACACGTTTTTTTTAAAAAAAATTCCTCCACTCTTATGCATTAAAATGTAAATCAATCCACTTATATACCATACATTACAAAAATCCTAATTCAGGATCTTAAGAATAATAAGAAAAATATTTCTACAAAATTCCATTAATATATAGAAAAAAAAAACATTCGAGTTATTACCTTTCAAAAACTGTAAACATACTGAAAATTATATTCTTCAGAAAATGGATTTAAAGTTAAAACTCGTTCAGAAAATAAAAGAAATGTCTGTTATTGAAATACTTGTAACTTGATATCTATGTACAGTAGCTACAAATGGAAGGCAACTGTAGATAGGGAAGATTTCAAATATTTTAATGGATAAATAAAAAGAAAATCGGTATTTTTTTCTCTGAAATTCGAGTTTTTAACGTAACCGGATACCTTAACTCATTTAGTATAGGAACGCATTCAATACTTTAAAAGAGGTATCCTTGTAAATATACTTTCATGAAAACATGACGCGTATTATTTTAACAGTATTATTTATTATATGCGTATTATTATAACGCGTTTTATTATAACGCGTTTTATTATAACGCGTTTTATTATAACACGTATTATTATAACACGTATTATTATAACACGTATTATTATAA
>BMAW01005057.1:60840-94084 GCA_019974015.1 Nephila pilipes
AACACGTATTATTATAACACGTATTATTATAACACGTATTATTATAAAGCGTATTATTTCATGATTACAAAGAATCAGAACATTAGTTCGTGACAGTATCTATTTGATCATTGTAAAGATTGTTAAAATTGTAAGTGTTTTTGCGAGTGTGTGTAGTGATTTCATTGTTTGTGTGTTGTGTATCGCGGATAATATATATATTAATATTATTTACTATCAAAATAGACACAAACCTTAAAGCAAATGCGAAACAAAACTTATAGAATCTAATACAATTTATAATTTAGCATTTATAAAAAAAAAAGAGTTATTTCTCGAAGAATCTGTTGTTTGTTGAACATAGTTTTCAGGGTTCGAAAATATATTTTTGGACAAATTTACCAATTATATTGCTGTATTTACTAAAAATCTATTTCGAAAAAAATTACGAGAATTTCTATTAATCTTCATTTAACATAAGAAAAAGTGAACTGTTAAATTAATTTGATTTTTATATAATACACGTATAATATTTTTTTGATTGTTAACAGAAAATTTCGCATCTAATGCAATAAATACGGTAAAAGATTTATTTTTAAATATTTGATTAGAAATGAATTTTTAAAGCAGTTTTTCTTGAATTGTGAATGACGATCCCAAATGGGGGTGCAAAACGAAATGTTGGGGTCGCGAAAATTTAATATATATGCACGAATTTAAAGAAACATTAATTGTAACTTGTTCATTATTTTTAATTGGATAAATTACATTTTCTGTACACCGCAATTATAAAAACGCATTACTGGCTAAGATGAGGTGTAAAATATATTTACTTATTGAAAAATACCACTATGCATAAGCTGTCGCATTACTATTTCAGCATATTTTAAAATAAAAACATGAATGCAAACGCATGATACGTAGCGTCCTACGCCGCGCAGGTGAATAAGCATCAACGCCGCTGCGATTAGTGTTAAAACACTTTTCTAGTATCAAGAACAATTTAATATTATATTTTACTATCTTATTCTACTAATATTGTATTTATTATTTATTTCAATAACTTTTATGAGAGAAGTTATATTTTATTCATATTTAAAGACAAAATTATTTTTTACCCATAAGTAATTAAAAGTATAAGAATTTTAATCAAGCAAAAGCTTTTATTAAAAAAATAAATAAATTAGAAATTAAATTTTTACTCTCACATTTATACTTATTAAATTAGAAATTAAATAACGCAATTTTTTCATGCATACTAGTGGTTGGAAAAGAGTGGTCGTTCGAAATTTTTAATCGTGGGAGTGGGGTCACAAAACTAAAAAAGTTTAAGATCACCAATTTAAAGCATTTCGTGATTTAATCTAATTCAACAGGAAATTAAATACAGAGTGTTTCGAAATCATAGGGAAAAATTTAAAGTTGATAGAAAATATCTAAACAAGCAATTTTCACCATACAATGTATAGGAGGAGAGAAAGTGGTGAACAGCTAGATGGCGCTGTAATGGAAAGCATAAAGCGCGAGTTTTCTTACACATCTTCATTTCTACCATGATTTCAGGAGGCACGGCTTGGTTGACGATGTGTAAGCAAACTCGCGTTTTATGCTTTCTATTACAGTGCCATCTAGCGGTTCATCGCGTTTGCTCTTCGCCTATGCATTATATGGTGAAAATTGCTTGTTTAGATGTTTTCTATCATTTTTAAATTTTTGCCTATAATTTCGAAACATCTTGCATATGATTTAGTTCACACCTCACTTTCACCCGCAAGTCCAAAGTTCGATCCTCCGATTCCCTTTTTACCTTAGCCTTTACTAATTAATTCTTTTTCCCCTAAGATCTTACTTTTAAAATGTTTGTTTCTTTATTACATCTTTGCCTCCCTCCCGGCTACACAATTATGCTGCGTATCCCTAAATCAAAATTGCTATTTTGATTTTTATTTAACTTTTAATCTTAAAATTAAACTAAGATTCTTCTATTTGAGCAGCCAATAAGAGTCACTCAGCCAAAAACAACCAGAGTCCTTCCTTTCTAGAGCAGAATTTCCTATCGTGGACTCTTCAGCTTACAGCTACGCCCCTCTCCCTCTTTTACTTCTATCTCCGCAAGCCAATGGCAGCAAAACGTACAACCAATGAAAATTCTGTATCTCGGAACACAGTCTGTAAAATTCCACATATATCTTACGCAATACTACTTCGAAGTTTTCCAGATCCGTGCTTGAAGGTCGCTTTGTGGCCTAAAGCTATGGTTTCCTATATTGCAGTGATGATGTCTCTAAAACGTTGTATATAAACCAGAAGGCGTAGTTTCCTATATAGCATTGGATAACGTCACTAAAACGTTGTTTATGTAAACCAGAAGACGTGGTTTCCTATATTGCAGTGAATGACGTCGCTAAAACGTTGTTCATGTAAACCAGAAAGCGTGGTTTCCTAAAGAGCATTGAATGTGAGAAACTACATCACTGGTTTGCATAAACAACGTTTTGTGACTTCATCCCCCAGAATTTTACACTCTCTAGATGAAAGCTTTTTTTTTTTCTTCAAGAAAGCGTAGTTAAGAGACTAACTTAAAAGCGCCGATTAATGTCGTTACCTTGTTTGTTATCAGTGAGATTTACTTGTTTAAATATTTTGCGTTTGTAGGAATAAAATGTCTTTGTCTGAAATCTTATGTGGTGACCTGTCTGCCGTATAATGTTTCTTAAGCCAAAATCTCTCGATTTACTTAAGCAGGAAAAGAAGTTTATTGATACGTTTATGTAAAAATAGAAAATATACATGTTCAACGTAAGACTGTAACACTTGCATTTTTTTTAAAACGTTTTTCTGAATTTCACTTGGTGTGTGTGTGTGTGTGTGTGTCATCAAATTTTCGATCGTTAATTTAACCAACTTCCCATCAAGCTAGAGCTTTGAAATTTTGAGAATCGTTCGTACTCGCCTAACAATGCAATATTTAGACGTTTGCGACAAGTTTTAACTCATATTTTCTTTAATAATGCAGTTTAGCCCAAACACTTGGCGCGATTTCAAAAATTGGCACCAAACTTGGCGATTTTTTTTTTTTTTTTGGCTGAGCGTTAAATCAGTGAAACTGAACAGGGTAGCCACATTTGGCAAAATACTGCCAAATAATTCTTGTCGCCAAGGGTAAACCTTTTCTGAATTCTGGTTCCCATTTTTTTTAATAAAATGACTTACAAACTTTCAAATGCATGTTTTGATTTTATGAGTATTATGAATTTCTTAATATGCTCACAAATGTATCTTTTTAAGTAAATTTTAAAGTTAAAAATAACTAACAGTTTTAACTAATATTTCAATAATTTTCTTTAATATACTTTGCTACCATATAAAAACGTTATTTTTAAAAACATTGGTTTTTATATCGAATTATTCCTTTCTGTAACGTAACACTGACCTATAACCATATCTTATTTGACACAGTTTTGAGTCAGAAAATTAAGAAAAATAGAAAACTATGTGATTAGATACTTTTCGAAAATAAAATGAGAAAATAAAAATTTTGTTTGGTTTTAATATATTTAAAAAATACGCTTTCCATAATGCTTAGATATGAGTTTTTGAATGAGGGAAATAATTTTTGATGAATTGCAAGAAATCAGTTCACTTTACTCGTGCATATTTTCATTAACCCTTTTTGCATGATAATGGAAATTTCCATCATAACATTTAGTGAACAAAAAATGTACTTAAAATAGGTGTACTGTAAAGTGGTTGCTGCTGGCAACTTTTTTCACGACTATTACGTAATAAGGAACGTAGCTGTCAAAAAAAATTCAACTGTCACAATCATTATAGCGGGTTTGAACTTGTCATTCAGCTATTTGTTGTGATTGGAAGAAACGAGCGATTTCTTGAATATTTTTTTATAACTAATATGAGATTTTTTTGCTAATAAAAGTGATAATTAGTGGATAATGTTACAAATATATATTATTTTTTCTAACTTTATTTTATACTGAGCTTAATATGTAAATTTGCATAATGATGGATATTTCCTTCATACTATTTTTCAATTATCTTATATTATATATTTATATTAGGATGTTTTTAATCATTTTCCCTTTAATCTAGGGCATGAATTACATCACCCTGATTTATTTTACAAAAAAAGATAAGAAATCATGTAAAGAAGGGTTAATTACTTTGGGAAATAAATATGTAATCACATGAAATCGTAGAATCGATATATAACAGAATAAAATAAGACAAAATGTAAAACTATAAATAAGAATGAAACTCACAATATGACATTCAGAATTGTAATTTTAAATGAAAGCTAAACCGATTCAAATTTCAGTGATTTATAAATAAGAACATGAATCTACGCTCCTTTATATTTTCTGAATTTCCCCCCTCTAAATAAAATAGAATCAAATTCTTAAAAGTGGACCAGTTTAGCTTTCTTTCTAGCTTTAAGACTTAAAATTTCGTTGAAGTCTGAATATCTAAGTTTTATTTATTTATTATTGTTTTCGTTTATTAACTGAATTCTTCAGGCAAATGAAATTCTGGGTGTTTTTCTGCTATATTTTTTCGTTCGTATGGAGTAAATTTCATTTTTTTTTCGTATTGTTTCCACTTCGATAATGAATGAAGAAAATCTGTTGAACTGGCCCTTCATTTAAAGGTTAATCTCTAAAAAATATGAATTCACCGTCGTATTGTCGACGAGAAAAACACATGTATGTTGTTAGCGCATAATGAACTCGAGGGGGACAAAAAGGAAGAAATTAATGAGTAAGGATTAGCTGGTACCTGTTTTTGAAAAGATTTCTAGCTGATTATTTGAATAGTAATTATAAAAATAAAGGGAATAAAATTTGAAAAAAAAAAGAAACAGAAATTAAAATGAAGTATTTTTGAGTAGTAAAGAAACTTACTTATCAGACAAATTTCGCAAATATTTTTTTTTTCATTCAGGATTCAACCTCTAATAGGATTAGGAAGCTTTTAAACTCTTTAGAAATAATATTTTCTTTAAGGTGATCCAAAGTCCCCCCCCCGGTGTTTTTTTTTTTTTTAAAATTCAACGAAGTTGATTTAAATAGAAATGCAATTGTTATTCCGCTACTTGTAAGATGTTTTTACAATGAATGACTTTTTCAATGACCAAAAAAAAAAAAAGTTGTTTTGATTAGCAATCAGAATAAGTATAATAGGGACCGGGAAAGAATTCTAATTAAAAACTATTTTTAAAAGGCAAGTCATTCGAGAAAATAACCGGTTGATTCGAATTAACAACAGTAAGAAATAAGAAATAAAATAATTTATATTTTTTATTAAATTTAATTCCATTATAAAGAATCTGTTGTAATAATTAATTTAAATCTCTTAAAAACAATTTTTTGGCTCAATGTATAGTGGATGTAGGAATTCCTTAAAATAAATTGGCTAAGTTTATAATTAATTGGGATCTTTTTATATGTGATATCATTAGCAATTTATCAAAATAAAGCATTCTGTAAGGAAGAATTTAATTAAAACCATACGTACATAACATTAAAATATGAGATATCCCCACATTTTGTACTATAAGAATTTATCAACAAACCTATTTGATAAATTAATATAACTGACGATCAACATATTGTGTTTGTACGAGGGTGGTTCAAAAAGTACCCGATGTTGGTTGGTTAATTTTACTAACGTCGCTTTAGAAGCTGAATCTGATCGAGGTTGCATGTTCTCTCGTTGGCGTAATAAAGAAGTATTTAGAATGAGGTTTCAGTTTAGGTGCCATCCTCTTCCCTAGACCGAGGATCAAAATTACGAGGTCCGCCACAGATAGCCTTCTCCCAGTGCGAAGTTAATAAACAATCCCAATTCGAAAACACTTTCAACACATCATATTATAGAAAAAGATAAGGAAATCTCTCAGGCCTTTGATAACGGATTTAAGGTGACCCGTGTGGTGACCGAGGATGACAGAATAGTCTCACTGTAGCTCATGCATGTCGTAAATTCGACTAAAATGGGTACCCAGCGTCTGGGGATATAGCCGGACGCCCTGCCCCTGGGGATTATATCAGGGGACCTCGGGGACTTGCCTTCTTCAGGTAAGTACGGGCATCATGACCCCGAGGCACCTTAGTGATCTTTTTCTTTCCCATGGGGTTTACTGTCTTTGGTAAACACGGGTGACGCACTCCCGGGATACCCTAGCGATCCTTTTCTATTTTCGACCCTCCTTCTTGTCAACCATTTTTGCCTTTTTTTTTCAATTTCACGTCTAGACCACAGTTTAATCTTGTTTGGCGCAGCATAGCCATATCTGGCTCTTGCGCCAATAAACTTTACATTCACTCACTCACTCAACGGAGTTAAGGTATGAGGGCACGCATGCGCTCACAAATGTCTTCACCATGTTAGTACAATCATTGACAAACCTCATTCTAGTATTGAACTTGCGATACAGAACTTTTGGGATAAGAGTATGACTGATTAATGATTGTCTGGTAATGTTCACTAAGAAGCAACACGAGGGCTATTGGTGACAGGCCTAGTAATTTTGAACCTCGGTCAAGTGACGAGGACGACACCTAAGCTGGCACACTCCTCCCCCTAACTTCCACACAGCGCCAACCGGAGGAATTTGGGCACCGACAGATTTAACGTGCATCAGCCCCGGCTACACTGCTGGTCTTTCATGGCACCAAGACTGGAACCTACGACTCGACGGAAACTGCCGACCACAAGTACGCTGCTATAACCACTAGGCTACCGTGGCCAAAAATACCCTTGTTAGGAACGGGAGATAGGAATGGAAAATTTATTATAGTAATATCCAGAGATTGTTTCCCCTTATTTTTAAGAAGCTCATAAATATGATGTCATTCACATCTCAAAAAATCGCCGCCATAACTTTTTCGTCTGATGAGATCATATTCACCTTCCTTGGAACAAATTCAATGAAGGCGACCTATTTTCTTAATTGCTTCTTGGATTCCGATGCATGATGATGAATCTAGGTTTCATCAGTGGTGATAACACAACAGAAAATGCCGACGATAAATCGTTGCGGCATGGATCAAATTTCTGCCAAATCCAAACTAATCAATGAATTGGTATCATACACTCCTCAAAAGTGAAATTGCAACACCAAAAAATAATGCACGTAGCTTCATGCAAATTTCAGGAGCGATAGTGGTGATATGGATATGAAGATTATTATTCATAATGATCTTCATATCCATATCACCACTATCATTTATTATTCATAATGATTATTATTCATAATGATCTTATTTGTCTTTTTTTTTTTTTTTTAATTTATTAAGTATCTAATGGGCCCACCTCGGGCAGCTATATAGGCATCAATCCGACAAGGTATTCTATCAATAAGTCTATTGATGGTTGCCTGAGGTAACCGTTTCCAAGCCATATTCACTGCTGTGCGCAGATCATCTACGGTTTACACTAGTGATCCTCGATTCATGTCACGTTTAATGAAATCCCACAGGTGTTCGATGGGATTCAGATCTGGAGAGTTTGTCTGTCAGGGAAGGATGTCAAATCCAGTCACTGACATTTTCTAGCAGGAAAACCGTATTGTGCGCGCCCTGTAACAAGGGCAGAACAACAGGCTCCACAACTTGAGTGACGTAGAAATCAGCTGTTATCAGCTGTTCATAAAGTCAAAATTGATTCTGTGATTATTACAGCTATGGAAATCAGATGTCATGTTTACACGCACTTTATAATTATCGTTTCAAATATATAATATATATATATATCGGCGAATTCAAAAAGTACCTGTATTTGAAGACAGATGGCATCATTAAGATAAATTGTTCTTGCCATTGGGTGCTGTTACCTGTTAAACGGAGCCGAAACAAAATTGACATTGATTCATTGATTAGTTTAGATTTTGGTAGTCATTTACTGCCTAAATCAAAATTTAACTGCTGCTGCGTCTATTTGTCACCGTCGAGGAGTCCTGGATTCATCATTATGCACCTGAAATCAAAACTTTGGTGGCTTCCGGTGAATATTTTCTTACAAAAAAGGCAAAGATTGTCTCATCGGCCGGAAAAGTATGGACGAAGAATATTTGAGAGGCGAAAGGCATCATGATCACAAATACAAGTAACTGAGACTTAGAGAGCTTACTTGGGAGTCATTGTTGAATAAAAGCAAACCATTTTCGATGATACCAGCACCATCTCTCGGAATTTCTAAAAATTATTGAACTAATATCATGTGTGTATAATATGTATACATGTGTATGTGGGGGGATTTATTTAACTCCTAATTAAGGTAAAATTTCATTCTTAACACTTGGAACTGGACTCTAAGAAGAGTTTTTTTCTTAAGTTATATTTATTCATTTATTGAAACAATATTAGGCGAAGATCTTTTTATAGTTATGTTAACATTTTCTTCAATATTGTATCTCCTCTTTCATGTCATTTTTATCACTAATCCGCATTCACATTTTACTTTGCCAATAAATTTATCCAAAAAAAAGACGGAAAAACAATAGAATAATAAATACAGAAAGTGTAAAAGTAGAACACCTTTTCTTACTAGAGGCGTCAATTCCGTCTCTACATTGCATGTATTATTCAGTAGATGCGGTAGATTTAAAAGTAACACTGTTAGAGGATGGACAGAGCATGTGATCCTTTTATCAGATTGATTTCAAATACTTGTGAAAAAGCTCTAGGTTTGATCGTAGTAAAAACTCCTGAAACATTGAAAGGTATTACGTATTAAAGAACTTAAGATATTAAATATGACAGCTTATAATTCTACAATCCTGTTTCAAAAATGTTTTCTTTTTCCAATGTATATCAATTTAATATCTTTCAGTAAAATGATCCTTCATATTGAAAGGGTATTTTCGAAGATATTTAAAAATATTTTTTGTTTAATACATTGATCAAGAAGCACCGCGAGTGACATCTGATTTGTAGGTTCGTGAAAAGCGCCTGACCTTATTATTTTTGTCTGAAAACAACTTGATGAAATTCGGTATGATGAGGGGAGGATTATTAAGAATGGTAAAAACTCATTAATATCATAATGTATCTGTGAACTTTATTGAACAAGAATGTATGATTTATTGCTGAATCATACATGTCATAAATTGATATCTGTGTGAAAGAGATGTGATTGTTTATAAATATGATTATATATGCTTGTTTTTTAGCATTGTGAGGCAACACGAGGGCAATTGATGACGGACCTCGTAATTTTGAAACTCGGTCAAGTGACGAGGACGACACCTGATCTGGCACCCCCTCTCCTAACTTCCACATCACGCCAACGGGATAACTTGAGATCTCTAGCAGATTTAACATGCATCAGTCCAACTATATGGTGGTGTTTTAGTGAATCAGCGCTCGAACCCACGACACGATCGGTACTCGCATCATCGTTATGTTGTCTTAACATTCCCAAATTTACTTTGCACCTATGTTCTTTGTTTATACAATCGAAATAATCCGAGATGTATTCAGTTACTAGAGTTATAAATAAATTGGTAATAGTATAGTCTTAAATACTACTACATTATTTGAATGCCATAAGTCATGCAGATTTGGTGAGGTGGGGGGTGGAGATTTTTCAATTTTCATTAAATGCAGTAAAACAAATTCATTTACACATAAGTTTAATAAAAAATTATAATACAACTTATCTTGTATCACCTTCACAAAACTTCAAACGCAGATCGAGAGCTAAGGTTAAGTTTTTCAGAAAGAAATATCAAAACGGAAATTCATTTTTCACATAAAAATTTTCTTCTTTCTTCCATGATTCTGTATTTAATACAATATAAAAAGACTCTTGACATTTTTTAGGCAGCTTTGTAGTGATCCGTTATTACTTCCTTCGCCTGCCATTACTAAGTTTATTTAGAGAATCACATAATTATGCAGTCAATGATTAGAAAGTCCAACAATGATGGTAACCAATTATGAATATTTAAAAATCGTTCTCTGTCCTACTCTTTGTTTAGAAAACTTGCCAATACTATTCAGAATCTAATAATTTGTACTTAATTTAATATTCTATAACTAATCTGAACGAACCACACAGTCGGGTTTGAGTAGTTGGACGATTTATAGCTAAGGGTTCGACTCTTTGATCCTTTGTAGCTCCATACTCCACGCACGTCTGATACCGATATTCTCTTGATAACTTCTCAGACACTATCTTTCCTACCAACTCCTAACAGTCGTAACTCCAGGATTAAGTTCTTCGATGTTTTATAAATACTATTCATCAAGTTTATTCACGACATTTCAATAACTTTAACCTTGTAGAAGCATTGTATTATCCGTCTCGTCTGTCATCTTAAAATTTGATCACATGATCTAAATTTCTTAAGTTCAAGCACAGACAAATTAATTAAAATAGCCAGTTATATCCAAAATATCTTTATTTGCTCCTCAAAAAAAGGGAGAAGTTCTCTACAGTTAATTTCCTTTCCGCGAGTACTAACAACTTCCATAACCTATCAAAGAATTCTCTTACCAGAATACGATGAGAGTACCTCCTGAAATTTCTCCGACATCTTTGAGTCTTAATTTCACCAAATCTGCGAAAAACACCGAAATATTTTGGTACATATCACACTAACAATCGAGGCCGTGGTAGCCTAGGAGTCATGGTTTCGGATTCGAAGCCGGCGGTTTTTGTTCAGTCGCGGGTTTGAGCCTTGGCCGCTAAAGACCCGCCGTGTAGCCGAGGCTTATGCACATTAAATCTATCGAGGCCCAAAATCCTCCCATTGGCGTGGTGTGGAAGTTAAGAGAGGGGAGTGCCAGCTCAGGTATCGTCCTCATGCCTTGACCGAGGCTCTAAATTACGAAGTCCGTTGACAATAGCCCTCGTGTTGCTTCTAGTGCTACGTTAATAAAAAAATCTGATCTAATCTAATCACACTAGCAATCTTCTTATTACCATAACCTTAATTCTTTCAAATCAATTCTCTGTCGTTTTTATTCAACTTGATTATATCAATTCACTCAACTTCCAAAGTTTACTAAATTTGTATTACGTTTTGAATGGGAAGAATCTGGGAACTTAAATATAAAATCAGAAAGAAATCCTTGATATTAGTTGAAGGGGAATAAATCGAGAATATAGTCCATGTTACAATGTTATATAAAAAAAAGTTCCTTTTCATCCATTAGGATAGATTTTCAACTTAAACAATTCAAATCAAAGAAGGGGGGAAGCGATAGAGCCAACACTACAATTTTTTATTGAGCACATAAATATTAAATTTGTTAAATGTCTGAAAAAAGTCTTTTTGTATGAATCTTTTATAGATTTTATTATAATCTGAATATTTGTACATTTTTGTATCCTTTATTCGGGAATATTTAATTGTATTATTTTTTCAGTCATGATAAATAAATTAGCAGATAGCAACACGAAAACTTTCGCAAAATATTTTTATTTGTTGTATTTTTGAAAATTACATTTTTTTCCCGTGAATGGTGGCTAAGTACTTTAAAGATTATTCCATTAAAAACATTACAAAACTAGTAATTGTAATATATAATCATAACAACAAAATAATAAATCTATAGCACAGTCGTCAAAAAATTGACATTTTAAAAAAGTTTTGCAGTTATCTTTGCAACTGGATAAATTATATATATATATATATATATATAATTTATCTAGATATATATAATATAATATAATATAATATAAAATGCGTTAATCACTTCAAGAAGAAAGAAATCATGATGTTAATAGATTAAAACTTAATTAATATAGTTAATTAATTTCTAAAAAAACTTTTTTCTCATAGCAGAAGCTGGATTCTTATACTTTATTTATTTATTGCTAATAAGTAGAGAATAGTCCAAATATCCCCTATTCCTAATTTTATTTATAACTGACCATTACTTCCAGAGACATTCTGGAAAAACTCTGTAAGGGGAAATATCGTTCGTTCAAAGTAATACAATATAAATCTCGCAAAATATACAAGATTTTTTTTAATTCAGATATAATCTCTTTACAAAGCTCCTTCTAATTACCTATTACTTTAAAACTTAAATTATTTTATTATAATGCTGGTATAATATAAATTATATCTTGAATTGGTTTAAATATGAAAGAGAGTTTTTTCATTATACTGCTTCCGGTTTTGAACATTGCAAGAGAAAATCAGTCGATATTTACATTACATCCGCACTCTTCAGTAGGTTTGCTAGTTAGATGCACATTGTGTATGGCCCTCGCACTTTTTAAAATGAGCTCAACTTTGTAATTGTTTCTAAACAAGAATATAGAAGAAAAATTGTGATAATAGCTGAGTCAATGTACAGAGATACGAATACACTCATAGTAATGGTATGTGGTGCAAGTGAAAGTTTTTGGGTACTCTTATGTACAATAAAAGTTTAAGTATTTGCTTAGGTGACCCAACTCCGCTGGCCCCAGATTGACACCGGGCGGGCAGCGGATTGCCCAGGCTTGCAACAGATCTCTTAAATGATCACTTTGGGTGGGGGAGGTACCGATCCCATTAAAATCCACTGTTGTTCCAACGCATCGTCTATTAAAATGTAAATATGGAAAGGAGTATTAGGTGTGTGTGTGTGTGTCACCCTTTCTTTTATAATACTCTCCAGATTAAAATAAGTATCACATTTACAACCTGTTAACTTGAAAATCGAATTCAAGTCTTAAATAAATTCAAAAAGTAAAGATTCTACCTAGTTTTTCAAAAAAAAATTAAAAAAAAAGATTAATATTAGTTATATAAGCTTAATTCATAAAAAGTGACTATCATAACAAAAATTCATTTTCCAGTTCATATGAGTACAATGGGTAGTTTGCTTTTTGTTATGCCCGCGCATGCGCGGCTTACTATAGATTGTAAAAAAAATTACAGACTTTTAACTTTAAAACTATTTGTTAAATTATCTCATATTTAAATCTTTACCTAAGTGCTATATGTGGGCTTTGTATTTTCTCACTATTTTCATAAAATAATTGAGTTTCTGTGTTTATTGATTTGTTAAAAGCAGAAAAGACCCCAAAATGCGTAAGATTATGTTTTTTTTAAAAATTATTCTTCCAAAATGGATTGCTTCAATTATTTTTTCTACTCTGCAATTTAATCATAGTTATATATATTATTTTTTAATAAATTAAATCATATTTTATTTTTTACTGGCACTTAAACGCTAGTATTAAACAAAAATCAGTCTATTTTTAACCAGTTTGATCAATATATTGAAAACTCCTACAATAAAAAAAAAATTAAACATCTGAACTACGATCTCTTTCTTTACAAAAAAAAGTCTTTATATGTTCCCAATTTGAAACATTATAAATATAACTTTAATTTAATTCTCATTGGACAACAATGTTAATTAATTAGACAAAAGTTAATTATTTTTCAATTGTGAAAATTGAAATTGATTTTCAAAAAGGAATTTCGTGTAACATCAAAAATCGTAGAAACCTTACTGTTTTGTGTTTGTAGAGATTGTTTTGAATAATTCTTGGAAGCAATGATAAACTGAATAATTTCATAGCATAGAAAAGGCGAGAAAAGTTTTGCTAGATGAATGACTACTAATGAAACTTCACTTCAATTAAAAGATCACTGGAAATTTAATTTATTTTCTCAGTTGCCCTTGGAAAAAACCTTTAAATTGAAATACGAATTCATTCCAAAATATGTAATCGACTTAATTTCTGCAATAAATAATATTCAATGAAATTTTTTCTATTCATAACTGAATACTAAAATTTCTTTTCTTACTTTTAAAATGATCACCGGAAATTTAATTTATTTTCAGTTGCCCAAAGAAAAATTTTTTAAATGAAATACAAGTTCAATCCAAAGTATATTCAGTTCCAATTTTCTAATAAATAATGTTTGGGATAAGTTTTTCTTTTTATGTAATTAAATATTAAAATTTCTTTTCTTCTTTTTAAAGTGATTTAAGAAGTTGGATAAGGGCTGCGTAATCTAAAATCATGGGTTGTGCTGGATCAACTGTGATTAACGAGAGGAAAAAAAGCAAGAAACTGAGAGTCATGAGTGCAACGGAAAGAAGTAAGTGGAAATTTTTTTCCTTTTATTCCTTTAAATTATCTTTTTAAATGCTTTTATTTTGTTTGCTCAGATTTAACTCGAGTTGACGTAGGAGAGTTAAGACGAAAATAAACGCTAGCCCTTTAATCCATGAAGTTTTATTTCACCTTCTACTAAATCTCAAAAAACAGGATTGTTGAAAGATAACTTTGTTCTCTAGTTTTGGAACAATGTCTGCATAAGATTTTGAAAATAAAAACTTCAAATAACTAACGAGTAGAGGTCCGCTATAAATATAAATAATGTTTAGCTGAAATGGAGATACCTCATTTCAAGCTAACTCTTAAGTTATGAAATATTATAATATAGCATAAATATACAGCAACGCACAACTCATTTTCTAGAATATTTCTTCCCATCGGGGCTTACCTTATCAGGGTAAGTACGCGAATCCTGACCCAAGGTACCTTTCTGATCTTTTTCTTTCGCATGGGGTTTACAGTCTTTGGTAAACACGAGTGACATACTACCAAAATATCCTAGAGATCCTTCTCTATTTTCGACACAATTATATCACTTCTACTACAATACTTCTTGGTATGGCTATTAACAATTCGAGAAACATCCGAGCGTACTGAATGATGTGTAAATTGGAAGCCCTATAATCAGTAGAAATCAGTTCTAAGATTTGAAAAAGATAATATAAGGTAGATAGAGAGACACACAGAGAAAAAAAATAAGTGTCGAATGTATACAAGAGCAGTTCAAAAGTACCCATGTTAGAATTTATGTAATATTGTCCAGGGATCCTTTTTTCCTTTTCTTGAAAAATTCACGAGTATGAATGCCCTACAAATCCCAAAAAATCATCGCCATAACTTTTTCGGTAGATGAGATCATCTAAGCCTTCTTTCTAGCAGATTCATTTCCTCAGAAGTGTAGTGGTCATGGTTGCAAACTCGCGGCCCGCAGTGTTTTCGCCGAGTCATGGGTTCGAGACTTGATACCATTAAAGACCCTGATGGACATTAAATCTGTCGAAGAAATAAGTCCTCCAATTGGAGTGGTGTGGAAGTTTGGAGAGGGAGATGACAGTTCTTGTGTCATCCTCATCACTTGATCAAGGTTCGTGTCCAATATCCTTCATGTTTCTGCAAAGAACAACATCAATAAACAATCAGTCGGAGCAAATTCACCGGAAGTTACCCATTGTTTTCATACTTGCTTTGTTTCTTGTGTTTAATGGTGAATACAAGTTCATCGATGAGGACAACTCGGTGACGTCAACTTGACGCTTCAACAGTAAAAACTAATCCGTGAATCAGTGTCCTTTTTTTTTTTTTTTTTTTTTTTTTTTTTGGCGTAGCTTAACAGAAGGCAGTACCAACTTGCCTTAGAATCGCCCTCTGTCTTCGAAAAAGGTACTTTTTGAATCATCATCGTAGAAATTGGAATTATATACACATGTCGTCTGCTAATTTAAATCCATCTTTACAAATATCAAATAATAAAACTCAAAGTCAATAGTTTTTCAGATAGAGAAATTTCTAATATTAATGGTATGCTTTGATCACTCGAGTGTTTAGAGAGAGAAATATTTTACTATAGTAGAAATTTCTATTTGAATCACAACCCATTGTTCTCGGTATATTATGTATTCCATATTTTGTTTTCTTTTATTTAATGACAAATAATGTTTTAATTTTGTATATTAAAGTAAGAAGTTTAAAATTTAGGGCAGGCTCTTTGGTGTTATGGAGTTTAAAATTGAATTAAAATTTTTATGAACTAGAGAATATCTTAAATTTTAGGAAATTACTCTAATTTATTATAGTAATAATTTATTTTTCTAGTCTAAGTTAGGTTTCTGTATCAAATAATATATTTCTTAAATGTCTTAAGAGTAAAATAGAAAATCATATTGTATTAATAAAATATTTTTATTTCTTCTTCTCTTAAATTAACCTATCTTTGGGTGATTTTTTTGTGAAAGAAAATCAGGGTGATATAATTCATGCTCTGGATTACAGGAAAAATGTAAAAAAAATCCTGGTATGAGTATATAATATAAAACAATTTAAAAACAGTATGATGGAAATATCCATCATGCAAATTCACATGTTAAGCTCAATTCGAAATAAATTTTATATATATATATATATATATATATATATATATATATATATATATATATATATATATCTTTGTAACATTATTTAATCATTGTCGCTTTTTTATTAGCAAAAAAAAAGAAAGAAAGAAAACAAAAACTTGGATTAATTATAAAAAAATATTCAATAAATCGCACGTTTCTTCCAACCACAACAAATAGCTGAATGACAAGTTCAAACCCGCTATAATGATTATGACAATTTTTTTTTTTTTTTTTTTTTTTTTGACAGCTACGTTCCTTATTACGCAATAGATGTAAAAAAAAAGTTGCCAGCAACAGCCA
Organism: Nephila pilipes; assembly: GCA_019974015.1. NCBI lineage: Eukaryota > Metazoa > Arthropoda > Arachnida > Araneae > Nephilidae > Nephila > Nephila pilipes. The sequence continues at coordinate 77,331 of BMAW01005057.1, forward strand.
ATTCACAGTACACCTATTTTGAATATAATTTTTTGTTCACTAAATGTTGTGATGGAAATTTCTATCATCATGTAAAGAAGAGTTAAAACCAAATAGAAAAGAGCGGTACAGCAGGATGCGATGAATACTTTTATTTTCTTTATATTTGCACAATAAACTTTTTTTCACTCAATTTAGTTTATAAATTTTTCTCTAAAATTTATCAGATAAATTCAATGTAACAATGTACATATGTAAATAAAAAATTTCTGATTCAGTAAATACGCAGCTTTCCGAAAAAGAGATTCTAAGTTAATAATGTGAGGAAAATAATTTATTTAGAAAAATCTATTTATTTTTCACATATATTGATAGAAATTCTCCAAAATATCTATTGATATTCATATTTCTCCATAGTTCTTTGAATACTTCTAAATAATTCTACCAGAATATCTATTGATATTATTAAAATATTAATGGAATTTAAGAAACTGATAGTAGGAAATCAATGATCTAATTCAAATTTAACTAACAATATCTTACCAAAATATAAAAAATTTCAGAGAATTACAAATCAAATCAATAAAGAGAAAACTTAAATAATCATTAAAAATAATCATAACTGAAGAAATATTGAAGCTATGAAACTTTAAGATGTTCTATCACAACAGAAAAGCAATGCGTGTTCACGATAAAATAATGTTTTTTTATAAAAGTTAAGAAAAAGGAGACTGTTCACACAAAATAACTATTCAACATAATTTTCAAATGTCACTTTCTCTAAAGATGTTACGCCAAATTAAATATATTTTTTGTCAGAAAATATAGAGGGTGTCTCTAAAATAAAGAACCAAACTTTAAGGGAAGGTAAAATACATATAACGAAGGTTGTTTTGTTTTGCATAGTTGAGTCGGAAATTAAAAATGTTGCTAGGAAATTTAGAAAGTCTGAGTGCTGAGAAATCGAAATAAAAACTTTTTATTTACATTAATAATTACAGATAGTGTTCAAATGTGCCACTACTAGCATCGATATAGGTCTAGCAGCATCTAGCAAATGATTGGCGTAATGTTTGAAGATACCAGGATTTACTCGAATAGTTGCAAAAGCAATTGAAAGTTTTGCAATGAAGCTCTTATCAAAGCGAATTGGAGTCTCGAACATGAATGTCCTGAAATGTCCTCATAAGACAAAATCAATACTTAATAATCAACAGAATATGCTAGCCAAGCGATTGGTCCATCAATTCAGAGTAAACGTGACATGGGGTAGTTATAAGTGTCAATGTCGAAATAGACTGGAGCACCATCGTGCTGAAATCACATGGTATTTTTAACGGCAACTTGTACTTTATGTAATTCTGGTGATAGCTCTTCCAGAAAGAAGCAATACGTTGGACCCTTGAGTAGATGTGGTAGTAAGTATGGTCCAATAAGGAAATTATTCACAATAATCGCTCATTAATTAACAGAGAACTAATTCACAAAGTACGCCTATCATTGCATAGATAACTCTAGTGCTTTATCACTCTTAAGAAATGGACATTTCAACATTTAATTGTACCAAACCATTCTTAGAAAGACTCTCACGCAGACGTATATAAAAATATATAAATATTTAAAATTTGTATTCACATTCTTTCAACATTTCTTGATTGTCCTCCAACACTTTTCATTTCATACACCAGATTACTATACAAATAGAAATTACTTCTCTTTGTATGTTGTACTTTCCCTTAAAGCTTTTCCCAATGAGTTAAGGGATATCCTGCACACAGGTAAAGTCAAACTAAACGATCAAAATCCTAAAAATACAATAAAGTATTCAAGTCAATAAGAAATAGTTTTTCAATTTAGTTTTGAGAATATTTAATGATTGCAATGTATAAATTTACTCGTTATCAGTTTATTAATTTAGTCTGTAATAATCACAATCAGAAAACATTTTGGGAAATATAATTCCTCCTTCCATGTGCAATTGTAATTTCATGTGTAATATAAAATTAAAATAATCAGAAAAATTATAACAATTAACTTTATTAACTACTAGTTATAATTTTCCTGATGATGATAATATAATTACAATAATTAGAAACAGTTAATAACATAATTAAAATATTAAGAACATTATAATTAATAATTTTAAAAGCTATCTTTTATTATATATATATATATATATATATAGGTTCTATAAATAATAACATATTATAATTATGACAATTGTATATGATTAAAATTTTTAGCGCATTAATAATCTTAAATATTTTCAATGAAAATTTGAAGTGAGAAATTAATAATAATTTAAAAGTAATATATATTTTCTGAAGGAAAAGTTAAGTATATTTGCTCTGTTTGAAAGAATATACTTTTTATTTGACAAAAAAAAAAAAAAAAAAAAAAAAATTTAAATAATCTATTTGATAAGTATGGAATGTTTAGCAAACTTTTTTTTTGAGCCTTAAATATGAATATAAGGGGTCCGTGGCTGTTTTCCTAAAATGAAAGACTCTAGAATTCGAAGAATCAAAGTTTTTTGTTCTTCGTAAAACCTTTTTCATTATTTTTCTTCGTAAAATCTTTTTCCTTATTTAGTTTCTTCAATCCAGTACCTGCATTGCAACAGTGTTTTAATGATTTATTTCCAACTTTATAAATTAAATCAAAAAGGTACCTTTTCTCAATCATTAAGAAAGTCCGAAAGCCATTAATTATGAGGAAAATGCTACTTGGAAGGTTAACTTGTTTGCTTGTTTCAGAAATAAGCGTGTTTAAATTTTCAGATGAGGGGAAAACAAAGTGCATAACAAGATCTTGAAATTCGTATTACTGCTGAATAAATTTTTCTCTTTGCTTTATATTTTTGCAGTTTTTCATTGTGTTTATATTTTCGTGCTAGGTTATCATTAGGAGTAAAATAATGAAGTAATGGTAATATAAACTTTTTTATTTGAGTTTTCTTAAAATTTGTGAAATAAAATGCATGATACATTTAGATAAAAAAAAAAAAACCATAAGAGTTAGATTCTTCATTGCATGGGCTGATAGAATTTTTTATGCTATTCAACATAAAATTAATATTTAATGGAATTATTTCTCATAAGATATTACATTTACATTTCTCCTTTACAAATCGTAAAAAAAGTGTCATGGAATGTTTCGATATTATTTTGCAAAAACTATTATTCGTGTTCAATGCATTATAAAAATATGTTATATAAGTTATTATTTATGTTATATGAACTTAATTAAAAAATATTTTTAGATACTCGCTCTTTTAATGCTAGTATGTAGGTTAATTGGATTTTTTTATGTAAAGATAGAACTTCAATTCATCATATGTGTGGTCATAACAAAAATAGTTTATATAATTTTCTAGTTAGTCCATGTTTTATTTAAATACTATAATAAGTTTTTACTTTTTTTTTGAAATTTTATAACAAAAGTGATTTTCTTAAAATATTTTATTTTTAAAAGAAACATAGAAGTTTATATTCATTTTCTTGTATAATATACAATTAAATATGAAATTCATAAATTCTTTTATGAGCAATTATGGTGAGAATATAAGAAATTAAAAACTTAATTTTATTTGAATGTCATATATGAATAATACCATGCAATTTCATGTAAAATGTTTCACATAATATATTAATTTTTATAACAGTTCTTTTATACGTCTGCAACTTTAAAGTATTAAAAGATATATTCATTATTCATCAAATATTATCCCTATTTGTCAACGAAATCATGAGAATTCAACAAATGGTTAAGTGTAATGAACTACTTCAACACAATCTCTTATCTTCCAACGTTTTTAACCTAGAGATACCAAACAATAAAACTTATCACTTGAAGTAGTCTTAAAGAATTCAACACAAAACTCACTTTCCTAGAAAAATATAATAATACACAACTTTTGATATCTTTCGAATTATATGCAACACCGTCGCATACCATTTTGTATATATCCTATGCCAACGGAGTACTGAATCAACAATCAATACTTATCATATTGTTAAAACGATAATATCATTTTCATATATTCTATGCCTTCGAAATAATGAATCAGAAAAATATTTATCATCGCGTTAAAATATTTACCGTAAAATCCAAAACTGAGGTTGCTAAACATTTGCGACTTTTTTTTTGGTATGTTTATACAGTATGGGAGTGTATGTATAAGGAAATAGGGGGAGGGGGAATTAGTATTAATCATTTTTTATCCTTTATTTAAAGTTATATTATATTACTTGAAATAAGTTTCTTATTTTACAGCAATTTATATAACACAAATGATTATTAATGATAAAAGCAAAGAAACTGCGAATTAAATGTTTATTAACATCGCAATTAGACTAACATGAGGGTTCTCAGAAACTACAGAGGAGAATGCATAAAAGATAAAAATCCATATAGATATGCTAGTCAGGGATTTGAAAACATTAAATGCTTTACATTTCCCTTTAACAATATATATATTGGGTAAAAATGTACCATATAAAACAAATTAAGTATAAATATATCAAAATTACAGAAATTTATTTTTTTTTACTTTATAATTTCTCGATTTCTGATTTCTTTCAGTGCCTAGCAGAAAAATTTAATTTCAGAAAAATTTCAAAATGTTTAATACATTATTAGAAGAGTAACTTTATTTAGAAAATATGAAAAGAAAAAAAATGTCAAAAGTATTTACAAAATAATCGTACATTAAATACGTTTATGTTATTATTATTTTTTTTTTAGATTTCATAAAAAATAAATAAAAAAAAACCGTTCCAAATCTCGGGGAAAAAATAGTATTTGATGTTATTTTTTGTGATACCATTTTATCTAATAGCTTCTTGCAGGACATATTAACTGACGTTTCTATTTCCATCGCTTTCCGGACATTGCATGATAAGAGTGAAAAAAAAAAGAAGGAACACATAAAAAAATTAATCGACGATTGCCCTCAATGGAAAATGTGCCCATGTACTGGCTCAATGAAAAATCGAAATAAAATAATAGCATTAATTCTGAAATGTGCATTAGTTGGTTTCAGAGGAAAATGTTATAAATGAATACAGTAAGAAGTGAAATGTATGAGACAATTATTTGTTTTTTAACTGTTATTATTTTGAGAAGTGTGGTAGTATTATTAAATTTATAACTAATTATACTGTTTTGCTATATCGAAGTTAGATTATTATGACAAAAAATGCATGATAATGTTTATTTATAGAAAAATAATAAAATTGTTTAAAATATTTTAAGATATATAGAAACTCCTATTTTTTATCTGAATAAAGTAATTATCACACTTCTTTGTTTTAAATTATTTTTACATTTTTATTTTATACTTAATTTTTGAAATTCATTCTTGTAATGAATCCAAAATCCTGCGACACGCCCGAAAGTTTATCTTTAAGTGAATATTAATGACCTTTAAGTAGAGATTTAATCTTATTTTCAATACAGAAATTTTAAAAAATCCATATATTTCATAATCTAATTTACATACAAAATTAATTCTGCTTATATAATAAATATATATAAACTACAATCTGCTTACTATAGTATATATCTCTACTTCCTGCGATTGTTAAAGAGAAATAATTGATCATTCAGATACATTTTAGAAAAATCCTACAATATTATTTTGAGTATTATTAATAAGTATTTGAAAACCTTAGATGTTTGGAATATATATTTTAATACGATTATAATAAATATTATGCAGAAAGACCAGTAAAATGAACAATATTATCAAAATAATTATTCTTAGGATCCAGAAAGAATTTTTATTAATACTCTGTTCACACAGTAGAAATGAAATTTTTAATTTAATTTTAAATACAAAAATGAAATAGAGAAATTTTTTTATGTAACAGAAGCAGAAAAAGGGAAAATATGAGATATTTTTGTGCAGTCTTAGTGATTAATTTACTGCACCTGTTTTACCAGATTCAGTCTTAAATTGAAACAGAAAATACAAAACAATATAAAATATGTCACAGGAATTAATGATTAATGAAATTTAAACACTTTTTTATGTATGTAGAAGGAAATAATAACTCGAGGTTTCAATTTTATTTCCAAATAATGGGGAGCAAACCTGTCATATTAAAGGCAGAGTTCAACATCATAATACACGTTAAAAAACAATAACAAATAATTGCAGTCAAACCTCTATATTTCGAACTTCCATTCACGAAAAGCTGCATGGATCAAACATTTTTCTTAGGAATCTTAAATTTTTATTTTAAAAATAATTTTTGTATTTCGAACAATATTTCTACATTTCAAACAATTATCGAATTCGAGCAGTTTTTCACTTGGATAAGAACTTAAATGTGTAAGATTACCCAATCAATAGGATATATTGCATGGCTGCTTTGATCAAGATGAATCCACAGATGACAACAACGAGGATGAATTTATTGAAAAGACACCAAGGAAACAAATAATTGAAGTATTCCAAAATGATGTGACTTCAGATATATTCCTAACGATGCTGATAAAGTTTTAAGTTCTATAAATAAAAGTGAACATTACTTTGAAACGGCTTCAGCAAAAGATAATGCTCAAAAAGAGATAAGGAACTACTTTGCTTGAAAATAAGTAAAATTCTATTTCTTTTTTTTACAATCATTTAATTTCAGTACACTGTTACCGAGCCGAAAATTATAAACATATTTATACATTTTTTAAAAAAATAAATTTCTTTTATATTTTGAAGTTTTCTTTATCCCTAAAAACATAAATTACACTGAATTGTTTTAGTATGAAAATGATGAAAAGTTCTCGGTACGCATTTCTGTATACCAAAATTTCTATAAATGGGAATTTTTTTTTCCCAGAAATGTTCGATACATAGATTCGACACTATTTTAAATATCGTATGATATTGCAAAAATGTTAATAAATTTGAGTCTTTATAAACAAAACTGATTTTCTAAGAATTCGAATAAGTTTAAATCTCTTTGTTAGAAATTAATTATTTTTAAACTTTTTTTAAAAAATGTTTAGCTTTCAAGGCGGCTATTCTGATTCAGAAGTGGTACAGAAGATATCTTGCTCGAGAAGAAGTACGACGTAGGTGTACGTGGACAATTTTTACCACATTAGAATATGCTGGAGAACAAGATCAGACAAAAGTAAGTACAGTAATAGTTACTACCCGTTTATTTTTATTTCACTCTGAAACTCAACTTAATAATTTTAAATAAACTAAATAAATTGTTTTTATGTATTTCATCTTATATTTAATGTGATTTAATGTCTCTTCTACAAAACACTTCCCCGGGTGACATTAACGAATCAAATAAGATTTTTTTTTTTTAATGTAATCAAATTAATCTAAAAGAATTTGCTTAAAATTTGAAAGCAATTATCTGAGGCTGATATTTTAACAAATCTTTAAACTGAATTTATCTTGAAGTTCTCTTGATAGTCTAAAATGTGTTTTATTCAGAATGGCTATTGGAAAAGTAAAAGTCGTATTATTATAAAAAAAAAATAATTAAAACTGCGCAGTTTTAAAAAAATTTTAAAAACTGATTTCTTGAATTATTTTTTTCTATAATTCATCTATTAAGGGTAGTTTAGTATCTCGGCCCTTTATCTTTTTGGTCCCACCAATAATCAGGGAATTTTAGGCAGAAAAGTTATAATACAGAAATTTACTTTGTGTCTTCTATTTCAATGGAATAATATAATATTTCAATATAAAACTGTACTTTTTTAGTTTTAATTATTTTATATGTTTAACTCTTTATTTGCGTGCGCTTCATTTGATTTTATACAATAATGCACAGATTTTTTTGTTTAAATGCGTTTTTATTAAAGATTTTTCTGAAATCCAGCAAAGTTGTAGTCCAATATCTTCCGGATAAGTAAGAGAATGCTATATTTAAATTCACCGGTATTGTTAAAAAATTGGATTAAATTAAATATAAATAATTTTTCCAAATTTAAAACATACCAAGTGAGTTAAACATTTTTTTAAGTTTAAGACATTTTACATATATTCTGTTTTACAAATTAATATTATAAGATTACAATTTTATCTTATATAGAGTATTTCAAAAACGCGAGGTAGTTAACACATCGATCAATAACTCCCGAGTCTAACATTGAAAACAACATTTTTTTTGCAAAATTTTTTTTTATTCATCAACATAACACCTTTTGTTAATCACCTTTTAGGGTGATACAATCGTTCCAACGCTTTTCCAAATCTTTTTTTGTGTTTTTGTGTTTTTTTTGCAAGAAATCTTTTTTGTTGCGAGTAAATAGCGATAAACAGCTTTCTGAATCATCGACTCGTTGCTGTTTTTGTTCCATCGAAAGCAATCGCGGCACCCACTTGGAAAAAACCTTTTTCACTTCACTTCAAAAAACCTTTTTCAGTAAATACACTTCCATATGATATCTGTGTCATCTCAGCAATCTCACGGAGCTTCACTTTACGATCTTTCATTATAATTTTTGTCACTTCACTCACATTTTCCGGTGTAACGGCTTCCACAGGTCTACCCGAGCGTTCCGCGTCATTTGTGTCGGTACGACCACGTTTAAACTCGGCAAACCACCGACAAATCGTTGCTTTTGATGGACAAGAGTCCGGGTAACATTTTTCAATCCATTGTTTCGCTTGCACGGTGTTTTTACCCATTAAAAAACAATGTTTTATCAGAACACGAAACTCGGTTTTTTCCATTTTTTAAACAAACTACAAAACGACTTTACTCCAACCTCGATAACTCAGCTGTTTCTGGTCCGATCGACTTAAAATTGTGACACGTTTCAAGCAAAGGTTCGTACTCTAGAAAGACCTGGTTACTGGTTTACTACGAGCGCCATCTCTGGGTTAGTCTCGGGAGTTATTGATTGATGTGTTATAATGTATTTGTGCGAGTGGTTCTAACTCATTAGACTAAGTACTAAAGATCATTAGTTTAATTATTTATCAAGGGGAAAAAATTTTGATAAAACTTGAATTCGAGTGATTGTCATAAAAACCGTATTATAAATTTATTGGACAAAATATAGTTGTTCTAATTTTGTTTGTTTAGTAAGCGACGAGAATATAATTTTTTTATTCTCTTATCTCTTAAAGAATGAAATACTAATTTTAATACGAAGAAGAAGTAAGAAGGTGTGGCAATTAAAATAACGAGACTAACGCTGTAAAACATCTTATTTTGATTTCATACATTTTTTCTTATTATCACCTTCAATGTTTCCTCTATCCCTACAACACTCCCTGTGAATTTTCTGTTGTTCAAAACTGTGCTGGAAGTCTTCCGTCAGTTGCTTTAGAGGTGCTTGGTGCAAGATCCGGCGAATAAGGTGGATGGTCCAACACTAGGATTCTGTACTTGGCTAAAAAACTTCTTGACAGACAATGCGGAACGACTTGTCCATCCCTAATTAAGGTCATTTTCCCCTTATTCATTCACGAAGCTCAGTAAGAACGTGATGGTAGTTATATTCATTAATAATTTGACCTTCAAGAACCTTGTAAAGTTACACAAAACCAAGAATATAAAAAAATAATAACAATAAATAAGTAATCATTGCTATGAATTTTCATTTGTTCATTTGAGTTTTCTTGACTTTCGGTGAAGATGAGCTCTTCCAGTGCATGAATTGACACTTCGTCTTTGGACCATAAGTAAAAAAACTATGATTCATCGTACATTATCCTTTCCAATAAGCTTGTTGGTCGCGATAGCCTAGTGGTCATGGTCATTTACTCGTAGCCGGCGTTTTTCATCGAGTCGTGGGTTCGAGCCTTGATGCTACTAAAGACCTACCATGTAGCAGGGGTTGATGCACATTAAATTTGTCGAGACTCAAAGTCCTCCCATTGGCATGGTAAAGGAATTAGGAGAGGGAGGTACCAGCTCAGGTGTTGTCCTCGTCACTTGATCGAGGCTTGAAATAACGAGTCCATTACCAATAGCTTTCGTGTTGCTTCTAGTGCGATGTAAATAAAACCAAACCATTCCAATAAGTTTGGGTCTTTTTAATGGCATTCAAAGTGTCAGTACAAACATTTTTGCGAGCTTCTTGTTGTTCAAACGGGAGAATTTTAGGCACCATTTGGGCACATACTTTTTGCATGTTAAAGTTGTTGTGTAAAATTTACCGTACGGATTATTTGTCAATTTCTACAGTCTCAGCAATCGCACGAATACTTAACCGACGATCAAATAGAACCAGATTACCAATTTTCTCGATATTGTCCTCCATTTTTGACGTGTAAAAGCGACCCGGGCCACTCAAAAACACGTTCACGCGATAAACATCCATTGTCATACACTTCTTTCAATCAATTATAAATTTCAGTGGCGACTTTTCCAAGTTTCATGTGAAATTTCACAACAATTCTTTGCTCACTTCTCATTTTTCCGGCGGAACGGATAAATAACTCCAATGCGACCGAAGACTACGGTTATACCGATTTGTTTACAGAAACGAGAGGCACTGCATGCGAAAGAGAAGGCTTCACGCTAAACAACAGTTGATCGCTGGCATTTGGATCGTGCGTACTTCTGTAGCAGTAGCAGTCTCGTTATTTAAAAGCCATACCTCGTAAATGATAGGGTTTTTTTCATACGAAATTTTTTTTAACAAATATGATTTTTCGTTTCCTATTTATCGTATTTCTATGAGAGTTTTTCTTTTATCCTTCATCGACTATCGCATTTGATTTGAATATTGCTAATAAATCCGACAGGTTTATGTCTGGCGTTCTGGCACTTGGTATGAATGTTTATTAGTTTAAAGTGGCCCCGGTATCTGAGATGTCTTAGTGTCCCGAGCTTGCGGCCGGCATTATTTCCATTGAATCGTTAGTTTGAGCTCTGGTTCTACTATAGACCTGCTTTCAGCAAGGCTGAGACGCATTGAATATGTAGAGTCTCCAAGTCCTCCCGTTGAATTGATGCGGAACTTAGGAGAGGAAGGTGTCTGCTGAGTTGTCGTCCTGATCATTTGACAGAAGCCGAAAATTCCGAGATCCTTCGTCAATAGCCCTCGTATTGCTTCTTAGAGCGAAATCAATAAATATTCATTCACATCAATTTAAAATACAGAGCAAAATGGCTACAAAAATATTACAAAAATGCTTTAATTGGTTTATTCTTATTCCATCAATATATATATATATATATATATATATATATATATATATATAGATATATAAATAAATAATACGAACACCTGTGAAAAGTATGACGTATTTCACACCAGCAGTACAGCCGTGCCACCAGCAACAAAAGTCTGCCACCTAATGAGCGTGAAGAGGAAAGTATCAGTCTCTCAAAAGCAGTCACCTGCGTTGCATACGTCTATCGAACTGTCTGTGATAAGTTGAAATGTAAAACCTGTCAGAGTTCCAAAGAGGAATGATTGTTGGAGCGCGTTTAAGTGGAGCATCGGTTACTGAAGCAGCAAACCTTTTGGGGTTTGCAAGGAGTACGGTATCAGCCATTATGACAGCGTTCACGAAAGAGGATAAGACGACGTCTTCAAAGCACAACAGAGGCCGAAAGTCAAAGCTTGCTGATAGGGATAGACGGATCTTGAAGCGCATAGTAGCCCGAAAGCACAACCAATCATTATCCGAGATAACATTCGAAATGAACAGTCATCTCCAGGACCCCGTTTCAACAAAAACTGTCAAAAGGAACTTCATGCTGTGAACATTTATAGCAGAGTGGAAATTCGTAAACCCTTGGTGACAGCAACTAATGCTTCCAAGCGACGCCAATGGTGCAGAGATCACAAGGCTGGTCTCCATAGCATTGGTAACAGATAATATGGTCAGATGAATCGTCATTCACCCTATTTCAGACGACCGGACGCGTTTATGTCTGAAGAACGCCCAGAGATGAGTTTAATCCTGAATGCCTCTTGCTGACTGTGAAGCTTGGGGATAGCTCCATTATGGTATGGGTTCCGATATCTTGGCCCGGTCTTGGACCACTTGTTATTCTGCTTAGAAGAATCAAATCCAATCACTATCTAAGCATTCTAGGGGATCATGTCCATCATTTTGTCCAGACTGTATTCCCTGAAGAGCGACCGCTTTTTCAAGACAACAACGTCCCTATCCCCACTGCTAGGTGTGTTCAAACATGGTTCAAAGAGCATGAAAATGGAAGTTGAACATCTTACCTGGCCCCCTCAGTCTCCGGACTTGAATATTATTGAACATTTATGGGAATATTTGGAGTCCAAACTTCGTTCCCGATTTCCTCCTCCATCCAGCCATTCGGAATTAGAGACCTTTCTGCTGCAGGAATGGCTTAATATTCCTTTAAATATTGTCCATGACTTCTATGCATCTATCCCACGTCACATTAAATCTGTACTTCAGTCAAATGGCGGTTCAACCCCCTATTAATAAAGATTTTCCATCATTTCACAGGTGTTCGTATTATTTTGTCCTCCATTTGTATAACTACAGTACACTTTTATTTCAACAAATGCAATTATATTATCCTTCAAAGAGAGGCTTAACTTTTTGATCAAAGCAACAACGGAAATACAGAATGGTGTAATTCAGCTCTGGCTCCGAAAAAATTAATAAAACCATTAAGAAAAAACCATCATTAAAAAAAAAAAAAAAAAAAAACTTTAAGATCGAGTCTACAACTTGGCTGAAACAACGCTGGTCACGAGCACTCTGACCTTTAAGCTAACACGAGCGCGTATCATACTTCGAATCTCTTGCCTTGCAAGTCGGACGTTTTAAGTATTCGAACTCGTTAGGGTAATTGCTTTCAACTTGTTAAGCAATTTAAACTGATTTAAGTACTAAAATATAAGAAATTAAAAATTATTTAACGAAATTATGTAACAACGACTTCTCGATTCAAATTCTAAACTACAGATTGTTTTAGTTGTAAATAAAAGACATAAATATATTATAAAATGTAAATAAATGTTTCATTGAACTATTATCCATACATTACAATTTTTTTTTAAAAAAAAATAGTGTAATATTTGCAACATTTTCTATTAAAAAAGTTTGAAAACATTGTAATTTTTTTCTATTTTACAGCTATACAACTTCTTTACCGATCTTATTCTTCATTTAATTAAGTATAATCCTCAAGTTGCTGCCTCCATCGCATTTCCAAACCCATATATGTTTGCAGGTAAGAGAAATACTTCTAATTACTCGTACATTGAGAGCAGTAATCTATTAATTGTTATTTTCGATAGTTGTTAAATTGCAATATTATTGTAATATCGTGAAAAAAAGAAAGAATTTGACACAGATATAAACTCAAACCTAATTTTCTAGGATGTTAAAATAAGTCTTTTATCAAAAATAAGTTTCTTTTGAAATCGTCATCATGACTCCCGCATTTATAGTAGGTCTTTCGGAATTTATACAACTGACACACTGAATTATAAATTATTAAAATATTTTTACCACGACTTTATATCCCTTATTTCTCCTACAGAATACTTTAATCTTCTATAAAATCCTTTAGCGAAAACAATATCCCTAAATTTATTTAACAATAGCTATAGAGAAACTTGAACGTCATTTGAAAAAAAAAGTATAACTCTAAACTTAAAAAAACAATTTAGCAATATTATGAATAAATATTACATGAAAGTAATATTATAGTTAAATGTTGGATGATTTTAATGAAGATTGTTGAACAGGAAAACTAAAGCATTCTGATAATCTGTTTCCTGGGTGTAAAAAAATAACAAAAACATGTCTTAGTTTGGAAGAAATTTTCTATTTGCTTAACGTACCACCAGAAAACGTTTTAATTAATATATTATAATATTTCTCCGATTGAGAGTCATATAAGAAAAAGTCTATGTTCAAGTCAATGAAAGACATATCACTTGCTAAGCATTGGTAATGATGTGAATTGCCAATGCTTAACAAAAATATTTAAAATAATATATGCGGGTATAATAATCCAAAATATGTTGAATAATAATTAAGTCATCTATAACTTTTAGACTTCTAATACGTTTGATAACTGAATTTTTTTCTAAAGTCAAATATGTTACTTGATGTACAATATTATTCCCAAAAAAACAAAGCAAAAACTCGTTTATGATAAAATGAAATGAAAAGAACAGAAATGAAACAATTTGTACTGATTTTACAAAAAATAGGTTTGACAAATAAATCATTATGACTTGTGTGTGTGTTTTTGTGTGTGTGTGACGAAACGGTTCTTCCAAAAACATATATATGAAATATTGGTAGAAAATCGATTAAACGTATGTCTTTTTTTAATTCCTCAAAATAGTTGTACATTATAGAAGAAAAACACCAAATATGCTAAACAATTTAGATATGTGAATTAAAAGAAATGCCGTTTAGATATAAATAATATTCTGCTTTCACTCCTGAAACAACAAAATGTAAATAATTAGGGCCCTGTGTTTCAACAGTAGGTGCAAATGTATTTTTTGTTTATTGAATATAAAGTAAACAAAAGAAAATTTAGTTAAAAATGATTAGATCAATGTGGATACTACTTTTCGATTAATCTCTGAGCATGTAATCTAGCATTTAAATCATTTTTAATAGTCTTTTTTTATTCAAATACTTAAACCTAATTAAGTAGCAATTGTTAGAATGATCTAATTTTGAATTGAATTGAATGGCTATTGAAACTTAATGTGCTCCCATATTGAGAAATAAATGGATCAAAATGTGAGTTTTCAACTTAAATTATATCTTAAAAACTTTTCCTATATGTGTACCTATTATAGTGAAATATCCCTATAATTCAGCGGGGGGGGGGGGCCGAGTGGCTGAAGTGGAAAATACAATATGTTTCATAGAAAAAAGAAAAGGGAAAAAAAATTAAGGAATTGAAACATCGACTGCATCGTAATTTAAAACCCAAGCTTGGATCTTAAATATTTCTACTTATTAAATGCGCTTTAAAAATGTGTATTTTTCATGTATTATGTATCTAATTTTGAAGAATCATTAGCGAAATACAGTTTGAAGAAGAATAACAAATCATTTGTTTGAGAAAAATTCAAAACATGGTTTTATTTTCGTAAAAATCATTCTTAAAAAGCAAGCTCTAATTGTACTAATTAAAATTAATTGGAATCGTAAGATGAAGGAGAATTTAATACTAGACTTATTTATAAGAAACGCAAAATGATAATAAATTTTGTTTCTCCAAAAGATCGGGTATCACTGATATAAGGTTTCAAAGGTAATGTGTAATAAAATTACTACACACATAACCAGCAGATAAATAGGGTGGAAAATAAAAAAAAAGGTTTCCCGCTTTTGTTTTAAATAATATTTTTTAATTAATTTTAATTGATATGTAACTGAATCAAGATTTACTTTTACTCCTTTATCTTATTCCTGTTTTCTTGCTTTTTTATGTGTAGTCTTCATAAAAACATTTAATAGATTGAAGACTTTTGGTATGTTTAAGTGTTCTTTGCTTGCTTATATTGCAAGTTTTAGTTAAAAAAAATTTCCAGGTTTAAGTATTTCCCCTCATATGTTTAATTAGCATAATTTTTTTTTTTAGTTTTAGCATAAAATGATGAAGGAATAAACATTTCTAATTCTTTTAAAAAATGAATTGCTTTGATGAAATATTTTTTTAAAAAAATGCTCCAATATACTTGTCTCTTTACTAGCTATGATTTATTATTTCTTAATAATAGTTGTTATTATGTAAATTGTTCGTACTATTCGAGAACCGAATTCTTACAAATATTAATTCATTGAAGATAAAGAGTTTAGTAGTTTTGAGAATTTTTTTTTAATCTATCTCTAGTTATTTTTCTGAAATATTGGGAATGAAATCTATTGTCTTTTAATTTTTTTTTTATGTAATTGTCTATGAAAAGCAAAATACGTATAGGCTTATATGAAATAAAATAAGTAAAAGGCTCATATTAAAAAGGTTATTATAATCAAAGCCATAAAACTATGTATAGCCTATCACAACTTCTGATATGACTGTAAAAAGAATATAAAAAATAGCATTAATTGAAAATTTGATTTAAAACAAATTCCAGATAATTCCATCGATTATCAAAATACCGTAAGTTCTATAATGTACAAGGAGTGAAATATAATTTTAGTGTATTCTTTTACGAAAGCGTCGATCAAAATCAAGGTATTCATTCAAAATATATAATTTTTTTAAGAAACTTCCTACAAATTTAAAATCACTTTATTATTACAGTCTCTTTGAATTTCAATTATATATATATTTCCTATTTTTATTAACGAAATACTTTATTTTTTGCATAAATAAAATGGAATCCTTAGTATTTTAAGCACATGGCTTACAAAGTTCGTAAACAAATTATTTCCATATTTATTTTAAATAATTTATTTATTAAAAAGTTATTTATTAAACATATTCTTCAATTAATTAAATTCATTTTTAATTGATTATGTAAAAAAAATGGGAAAATGTTTTTCAAACATTAGCAACTATGTTACGTTACTCATATGTGACAAAATAAATTTTGCAATCAGAAAAATTAATACTAGCTACTAATATGTTACAAGCAAAAAGTACTGCTTGTTGATGACGAAAGTTCGTTACACCTATGGATATTAAATATTAGCCATATTTTTAAAATTTCAAAATATGATTGAACAGAGATTCTCAAAATGTGATATATGTATCCATGGAGATATTCAGAGTCCTTTTAAGAGGTACCTAAACAGTGCTGGTAAAAACAAACAAACAAACAATATATATATATATATATATATATATATATATATATATATATAT